>PVIR01018107.1:0-33554 GCA_004026965.1 Petromus typicus
CAAGAGCTCATTGGCCAGGTGACCCAGCAGCCAGTGTTGGCAAAGAACTGCTACACCCACGAGTGTGGAACTGTCTGTCAGTAAATGTGTGGCTTTCAGCAGTGATGGGCTGCTCTGTGCTGCCTGTGGTGCGTGACCAACAGGAGCTGTGCTAGCTTGAAGCCTGCTGTGAACTCTGCTATTAAAATGACGAGCTTTCAGCCCCACAGTGGGACCCTGTCACCACTTGATCCCAGCACTTGTCAAAGTCTCACTGACTCCGAACCTGTGACATGAGGCTGTGAACCTGCATCTTGAACAAGCTTCGAAGGTTTTACTTTGGCCACATTGAAATTTAATGATCACTGCTTTCCTCTCTTAGTTCTTAAGTATAAATGTTTCAGAGGGTTAAAATCATTTAATTTTAATGAGGATATATTACTTGGTGTCTTCTCTGTCCATTGAAATCAGGCCAAGTTTGGCTCAGATCCTAAAATTCCTCCATTGTGGAGATCCAGGGTCCCCCAGGTTCCTGCTACTCTGAGGCTCCACATTCTGTTGGGTCCCCAGCCTCGGGCTCTCAGACTCACACACACTGTCTTAATTGCTCCCCGAGCAGACCCAGATGGAAAACACGTCTCACTTTCCATAGAGCAACATGCTGGCATGGAGCATTCGTGGGTGAAGCAGATTTCCTTGAAGATACGGAGCAGGGCGGGCGGAGGCAAGGAAGGATTGATGTCACTGCTTGTAAACAACCCCAGGTTCACATGGGGGCTCCTGGTCTCAGAACCCTTTGTGACCAGGCCCTTCACTCTGGAGCTACAGCTGGGAACCAGCCCTCTGCTCCCCAGGGCCTCCTTCCTGGGTGGGTTTTCTCTCCCTCTTCCCATTACCCACAGTCCCACCTCAGTTTCTTTCTCCCCTACAAGAGGAGGCCATCGGGAGTGATCCTGAGAGCATGAGTCCCCAGCAGGTAAGAGGCCGTGGTCCTATGATCCAGACATCTAGGGTCTCTTACAAGTGCAGAGGCAAGGGGCAAGGCCCAGGAGACACCACGTGTCCACTTGGTGAAGCCGAGCCACCGGCGGGCATCTTTTCTGTCCCTGCTCTGACTCCGAGGTTCACTTCGTGAACACAGCCCTCTACTTCCCCTGGGGCTTGGTCTGGCAGAGCTGTACTCCTGTCCTCCTTCCCTCACTTGTGACCTGATTTTGGCCATGAATTGTTTTCTCCTGGGGCCTCAGTTTACCTAACTTGGACAAAGATCTGTTTTGGACACTGCCGGAGCGATCCATCGGAGTGTCTCAGAACATGCGGGTGCGAGTGGGAGTGGGATTCAGGGCGCTTCACCACAGGCCGCTCCACTTGTCTGTTCACGAGGGTTTCTGGTCAGAGAAAGGTTTCCGTTAGCTACAAGGTGCTTGAACACCTCTGGTCTCACTGACCTTAAAGGTCTATGCTCTGGCGACCTCTGAGCTGTCAGGGCCGTGGTGAGGTGGCTGCTCTGAGCACCCCTGCCTGGGCCTTCCACAAGGCTCCTGTTAGCACTCGGGAATCTCCATCCCAAACAAGCACCTGCGGCGGCCGGCCTGGGGGGTCCCCACGGTGAAGGGTGTTTTGGGGACTTTCTGAGCATTGGTAAGTGTGAATCAGGCTGTAAGCTCTCCATTTCCGCTGCACGGTCCTCTCTGAGGCAGGCACGTTAAATGTGTGCTCCAGCAAAGCACAGTCCAGGGCAGGTGTGGGAGGACAGGAGGGCCCTCACTCTTCCACTGTGGGTGACACATCCTGGGGGACATCCTTTCCCAAGTAGCCCTGGCAGGTCAGGGTCTGGGGCGTGGAGGGAAGCCAGGGGCACGGCATGGGTAGCACCAGGGTGATCTGCAGGTCCCACTCACAGATAGACGCAGCCTGGCCCACCGTCACTCCCCTTGGCCTCAGAACAAGGTAAAAGTGAGCCATGAGCTACATATACTCACAGCACCTGACCATCCATGACGTCATCTGACCTGAACAGCACCGAGAGGCACCTGGCGCCCGGTGCTGTAATCTCCACTCCAGCCCCTCCAGCCCTACGTCCAGTCCTGAACCTCATGTCATGGTTTCCCAGCACTAAAAAGAGAGTGTGGTTAAAGATGAGTCCGGGGTGTCAGGGAACGAGCAGCCGAAGGGTTGGTTCCTGTCATTGCCATTCGCTTCACAGTCTGAGTCACTGATGTGCCCATCACACACCCCATTTATTCAGCTGCTCGCCTGTCTGTTTAGCCACTCAGGCACCCAAGTCCCTGTCGAGGCTGACCGTGTGCTACACTGACATGTTAGGCACCTTGGGGAACACATACACTCATGCACATGCACACACACGTGTTTACATGCACACACGATGCTGGGCTGTGGTTCCTGGCCATGAGAAGGCCACACTGTAGTTGAGGGACAAAGGGAAGGGGTGTGTCTGAGTCCCTGAAGGGGGACTTTCTTACCATTCAAGGCCAACAGGGCCTGCTTGCTATGGGCAGTCAGCCCCCTACGTGTTTTGGTCGGACGATGCTGGGCTGGGCGGGGTAAGGTCCCGGCAGCACTGGCATCCTCTAGCTCTGTAGAAGCTTAGGGAAGGGGTGGTGCTGATGGCTTGGGGGTCAGGGAAGGCTTCTGAGGGGAGCTGGGTCTTGTGCTCGGCTAAGGAAGTGGGGAATCTGTGAAGGTGAAGAGCAGAAAGATGGAGAGAGACCATGGACTGTGAGCAGAGGAAGGAGGAGAGAAGCAAGGACAAAGACAAGCACAATAAAGAGTTGAAAACAGAAGAAAAGGAGATGGGTGAAGAAATGACAGTTCGGCAGGGGAGTTAGCTCAGTGGTTCCAGCACCTGTCTTGCAAGCGCAAGGGCCCGGGTTCGATCCCCGGTAACCACATAACAATACTAGGCGTGGAGACTCACCCCAGCAGCAACCAGTACGACATACCACAGTGCCGGGCATGGTGGCTCACGCCTGTCATCCCAGCACTCGGGAGGCAGAGGCAGGAGGATTGCTGTGATGTGAGTTGGAGGCTGAGCTCAGGGCCAGCCTAAACCACACAGCCAGACCCTGTCTCAAAAAAAAAGAAATGACAGTTCAAGAAAGGAGATAAGAGAGGGAGAAAGAGGAAGGAAAAGGAGAGAGAGAAGATGGGGAGAGCAAAGAAAAGGGGGAAAAGGAGAGAAGAGAAAGAGGATGAGGAAAGGGGGTAAAATAGGAGTGAGCAAAGCCAAGGGCATCGCCTCTTTAAATTGATCATTCACTGACATAATAATCATGCAGATCTAGCGGGTTCGGTGTGAGACTTGATACCTATCTAGAACGTGTGATGATCGGGCCAGGGCAGGGAACTGCTCTACCTCCTTCAGGGCTGGTTATTCCTAGTGTTGGGGACTTTTGAACTCCTGTCTTCTAGTTCTGTATAAAATATAATAATAAATCATAACACTGCCAGGCTACAGTGCTAACGTCTCTGTGACCTTCCTAACCCTCCCAAGAGCATGGCCATTTCTTGCCCAGAATACATGGGATAAATATCTGGGTAACTCAGAACTGAAAGTTGGCCTTGGTGGGCCAGCTTTCCAGGGTTCAAGAGAAAGCAGTAGGCTTTCCAGAGGGCTGTGGCTGCTTCCCTTCCCCAGGAAACAAAGGCATTCCTGCTCGAAGCCTCCTGGTCAAGGTGCATTGCCATGAGCACAGTCTCCACATGAACTGGAACTTCTCGTGTGTTGTATCTGTCCAAAGCAGAGACCAAAGCGGTGATGGCAGCAGTTGTCATGGAAATGCCCCTGTCTTCTTCAGAAATGACCATGACCATTCTTGAGGGAAAACCTCTCTCTCTCTCTCTGTCCCTTCTGTCTCTCCCTTTTTTCTTCATATACACATCTCAGAAATCTAAAGAATAACAGATATTTTCCTAACCTGATATAACAAATCCTATCTTTAAAAAAGAATAAGACAAAGATATTCTGTAAAACTTATCTTTTAAAAACATTTTCCTGGAACATCCATCTAAGGCAAAATTTCATAAAGCAGAAAGAAAATCATTTAACCATCAAAAAGAAGAGAAAACTATGATTGATTTTAGATTAAAGAATCACATATCTAGAAAACAGGAAGAAACAGTAGGAAAAAAACTTGTAAAAGAGCTTGGTAAAGTGATCAAATAGTCACCTTTAAAATCATAAGTTGCTGCGTTATTTCAACACAGAGAATCTAAAAGGAAATCTTGATTCCATTCCTTAAAGAATGTTATGGCTATTAATGGTAGATGTGGATATTCTTAAAAGAGCTAGTCATGAGCTGAGGATTTATCTCAGTGGTTCTAGCCTCTGCCTGGCAAGGACAAGGTCCTGAGTTCGATCTCAAGTACCACATACCACAATACCACGCCTGGTGGCTCACACCTGTAATATCAGTACTCAGGAGGCAGAGGCAGGAGGATTTCTGTCAGTTTGAGGCTTGCCTGAGCTACATAGTGAGCTCAGGGCCAGCTTGAACTACAAAGGGAGATCCTGTCTCAAAAAACAAACAAACAAAACAAAAAGAGCTAGTCACGCTCAGGTTTGACACATTCTGCTATGTGCAAGGTTTTCTGGAAGTTCCCTCCTGACTCTGTGTCCTCTCTCCAAAGCTGCCACAGCTAATTCACTGCAGCACCTGGGTCCAAGTGGCTCTGCTCCTCCATCTGCTCTCCTGTCTACATCTTGTCCTTCACCTTGTGCCCATCGCCCCCTTCTGATCAGGATCCCTGTGACTCCTGCCTGTACCCAGGCCACAGTAAGGGGATAGCTGAGTTCTCAGGAACCGAGCTTGTTTTTCCCCATCTGATTTTCTTGCAAATAACCACCAGGCAGACAGTAGTGAATGTGTTCTCCTCCTTGACACATGGAATAAGCAGAAAAATTGGGCGCTTTCTTATACATCCATACTAACCTGTTTGAAAGTAAGAGCAAACAAAAACATAACCTGCCTTGGTGAGAATTGTGTGGGATGGCCGAGAAGAAAACCACAGAACTTCATTAGTTTTGCGAAAGAGAAGATTTGAATCAATGGAGAAATAGAACATGCTCTTGCTTGGAGGTAAACTATGAAAGGATGTTAGCTTTTCTTGAATTAAAACATAGATCTAGAGAAACATCTAATTAAAATCTCAATGGAAACTATTGGTAACTGGACAGTAGGAGTCTACAATGTATTTGGAAGAATAACAAGTTAAAAATAGCTAATAAATGTCTGAAAGAACGAGAACGCAGATTTCCTCTCACATATATCGCAGAGTTGTAAAACCACAGCCCCTGAATTGCATGGGGCTGACTTGAGGACCAGCCAGCTTCCGGGGCACTTAGTGACTACTTAAGCACTCATACCACAGCCGTAAAAGTGACACCAGATAAAGAAGCATTTTCAATCAACAAGGAAAGGGTTGGAATACATGGTGCTGAGGAAACTGACTCCTTGGGAAGCATTCATTTTAGATCTTTACTAAATAAACTCCAGATAAATTATAGCATTCCACATAATAAATCCCTTGATGACAGAAAAAAACAGGTACATATTTAAGTCACTGTGGAGTAATACCTGTCTAAACTTAAGGACAACTGAAGAAAACACTGAGGAAATTGTCAACAGAATTTCCCCCAAAAAACTTGTACCTATATATTACAAAAATAGAAAAGTAAATGACAAATTGTGAGACATTTATAACTGATATGGCAAAAACATTAATCAAATTAATATATAATTATATACTAATATATACAACAGTGAAGGAAAAAAGACAAACATCCCGGCAGAAAAAAATCAGCAAGGAACATTAACAGTATATGACATTAAAAATCGTTACCATAGGAGAAAATATTTCCTTCTACTGTCAGCCAAAGAGATGCCAAATAAAGCACTAGGCAGACCCACTTTAGTTTTTAAGATGGTGATGATGATGGTAGCAGAGGTGGTTGTTAGGGTCGGGAGAGTGGGTGTCTCTGGAGACCCCTGAAATAAGTCTCAGCCTCCTGTGAGCCGCCACAGCACCAGTTACAGGTTAACTGAATAGATAGAATGAGACTTACAGTGAAGCTGTCTGGGGTCCTGGTCAGTGCTGCCCTAGGCAACACAGACCAAAGCCCCAAGTGCGAACAGCACATATCGAACATAATCATGAGAATGAGTAAGGAGTTTTGAAGTCATCTAGTGAATTACTGCCCAACAGCTGGCATGATGGTGCCAGGCAGGGGTGTTAGAGAGTAGGCACTGCTTATCTTGTTAGGATGGAAGAAACTGGTACTGGGACCAGGTACGGTTGGCAAGTAGCTCACAAGGTCAGTGAGAAGCAATAGTTCAGGGAAAAGGATTTTAATTAGGGTCACCCTGACCTCAGCTGCACATACTTCAGCAGGGCCCTGCCCCTTCTCAGACCAGGACTTAGGCCTTGGTGATGGCTATTAGCAAAGGAGCAAAACTAGCCCAGCTCTGCTAGCTGACATGCACCTTTAAGCTATGCAGGGCTTCGGTCTGACTCCTGATATAGAAGGATAGAGCCAAATGAGGGTAGGTAAGAAGCACGTGCCTCTCCTAGCCTACCAGTACTGGGCAGGGATGTCTGCCATGAGCGGTCCCTTCAAGAACTGTGTGGTCTGATTCTCTGTTAACCTCGTAAGAAATGGTCACAGTCATCTCTGTCTGTCTTGGTCAGGGCTGAGCTCACAGGGCCCTTGGGTCAGACTACAGCTTGTAGACAGACAGACGGACTGATAGAAGGCTTGAGTTGGGGCCTGCCGACAAGGTTGTTCATGTATTTGGTCCATTTCTGAATCTCCAGTCCCCAGAACTGGGTCTGACTTCCAGTGCGAGCCCAACACGTATTGGCTACACGGAGAACCGATAGAGGCATGGAGTACCAGGCAGAGAGCCTGCAAGGCAAACGGCGTCCTTAGTTCACTCCTCCACCCTACTGGCCTTGGGGCCATCAGGGAGGGAAGGAGAGAAGGGAAGATAAACATCTGGGGAAAGATGAGTCTCTTCATCTTCCCGGAAGGCGTTGGAGGAAGAGGCACTGCGGCCCGTTGCCGTGTGCACAATGCACAGGCCAGCGTGGGCCGCCAGGAGCCTGAACCCAGCTGTGCTCTGATCACCTGCATCACTGTGTGCGAGTCTAGCTTTAATCCTCGGAGCCTGGGCTTATCGCCCTTATTTTGCAGATGAAGCAATAAGCTTCAGGAAGGAAGAAAATCTTCCCTAAGGTCACACATCTTTTAAGATGAAGAACCAGAATTTGAAACCAAATCTATCTGACTCCCAAGCTCTTGACCTTGAAGCCACGTTCCTTGAGTGTTTCTTTTCCTAACTTCGGCCCACAGTAGGAAGAAAAGCATCCACTTTTGCTGTGTGTGCATCTTGGGAGGAGTCTGGGCCCCGGCCCTAAATCATAACCTGGATATGAACGTTGTGTACTGGGAATGGGCCATCGGTGTGGTGACAGCTCCCTGCCATCCATCATGCCCCCGCAGTACGCTGACACCAGAGCTGGAGTGTAATCAGTGTGATGGTGCTCTGATCTACGAGGGATGTTCATCATCACAGGGCTGCTACCTTGACATATTACCTTAGCCGCTGTCAGCAGGACAGCCCCGTAATGTATTTCCGTCATCCATCACCGCTGCTGGTGGCCGGTCTGCCAGAGCCCTTTCTGTAAGTCTCCCTGAGTTCCCAGCCTCTGAAAAATTCATGTGTGAGCTTTCAGTGCCTCGAGAGAGTAGGAGAGGAGGAGGCGGGGGCAGAGGGATGAGGCAGGGGTCGGGGAGAGAAGACAGAGATGGAAAAGAAAAGAGAGACGAAGAGAGTAGAGAGAATCATGGGAAGAAAAAGGGAGAGAAAATAGACACGGAGGAAGATAAAGACGACAGAAAGGAAGAAGAGGAGGAGGAGGAGAAAGGAGGGCAGATCTGTGACCTGCACGTTTGAGATGGGAGGAAAGAAGTAACAATGTGTGGATAGAAATTGTCACTTGGAGAAAACTGCAGCCACTAGACAGACTTAAAGCTACCAAAGTTACTGTAGTGCCTTTCACCCTGGGCCTCCTTTTCTTCCCTGTTCTTCACTCTTGAATCCCTGAAAGTCTTAAAGATAATTCTGAGTCTGTGTTTTTCTTCCAATCCTATAAGCCCACAAATTCCGTAGACTTCCAGCTTCAAAGAAACAGTGCTGTTTAATTTGCTACCCTATCTCTAAGCTTCCAATGATTTACATTTTAGCCTAGTTGATAAAGTCGGTTTTGGCCTTAGCTCACTAATGGGTAACTAGACAGATACTAGACTAACAGTGAATAACTCCTCTGTACGCTTTGCCTGGTTTACCTGGGTATCACCTCGCAGAACCGTAGGATGCCATTGTAATCAGAATATTGACATTGATGCTGGTACAGAATTTGTCAGGAATGAGGTCCCTCGTCTCTCTCCTGCAACCCCTAAACTGCTCTCTACCTAGGTAATTTTGTCATTTTAAGAATGTCGTAGAAATAGAATCAGGCAGGAGGCGGCCTTGGTGATAGCTTTTTTTCCACTCAGCATAATTCTCTGCCAGTGCATTGAGGTAGTTACATACAACCACAGTTTCCCCTTCTTACTGCTGAGTAGTATTCCTCGGTGCCAGTATACCATAGTTTGTTTAACCATTCACCACTGAAGGACATCTGGGCTGCTTCTAGCTTTTGGTTAATAGAAATAAAGCAGTATAAACATTCCTGCACAGGTTTTTGTGTGAAAATAAGTTTTCATGTTTCTGGGATAAATGCCCAGGAGAACAATTGCTGGATCATATGGCTCCATCTTGAAGGAACCTACTGAGCTGCTCTCCACAGTGGCTGTACCACTTGGCATTCTCATCAGCAGCACAGCAGCATGCAGCTCCCCTGTGCACCCCATCAGCATTTGGCGTCCTCAGTATTTTTTATTTGGACCATTCCGAAAGGTGCACAGTAATCGCTCGTTGTGGTTTTAATTTGCATTTCTCCAATGGTTAATGATGTTGAATATCTTTTCATGTGTTCAGTTGCCATATGTACATCTTCCTTGGTGATATATCTCTTCACGTCTTTGCTCATTTTTAAATAGAATTTTTCATCGTTGAGAATTCCTTAAATATTCAAGATATGCCTTGTCCTTTTTTGGATATGTGGTCTACAAATAGTTTCTGCCACTACACACCTTATCTTTTTTGTTCATTTAACAGGGTGTTTTACAGAATAAACATTTTTAATTTTGGTGAAGTTCAACCTCTCAGTTTTCCTTTTATGGATTATATTTTAAGTACGAAGTATAAAAGCTCCTTGCCTAGACTTAGATCCCACAGATTTTCTCCTATTTCCTTCTAATGAGACTTAGGCCGAAGCTGAGGGAGTGGGTGGCAAGGGCCCTTTGGATAGTCTCTCCAATTGCTATCGCCTGTTTGTAGAAAAGACCATCTTTATTCCATGCCCTTGTGTTTGTACATTTGGAAAAACCAGCTGGAATATTTTGGTGGGTCTTTCCTAGGTATTCTGCCTGTCCTGTTGTTCTGTGTGTCTACTCTTCTGCCATTACTACACAGTCTTGATTTGAGTGGCTTGCCTCCTGGGCGTAAGGTGAAATAATCTCTTGATGATTTCAAGATTTTTTTTCTTTACCTTTGCTTTCTAAAAGTCTGACCTGAGTCTCACTGGGGTTCATTTGTATCTGGCAAATTTCAGATATTATTGCTTTAATATTTTTTCAGCCCATCCTCCCTTGTACTGCCCTCCTGGAATCCCAAAGGTTGTAAAGAGGGCTTCTGTCACACTTCCACAGATCTCTGAAGCTGTGTTGAATATTTAAAGTTTATTTTTGCTTTGCTTTTCAGATTGAGAAGTCGCTATTATTCTACCTTCCGGTTCACTAATTTTTTCCTCTGTTCCATCCATTCTGCTAATGAGCCCACACACTGAGGTTTTTATTTTGATTGCTTGATTTTTTAGTTCTAAGATTTCCATTTGTTTCCTGTTTATATCTTTTATTTCTTTGCTCTGGCCCTTTCTACTTTCTCCTTTGTTTCAAGCATGTTCATAATTGCTATTGAAGCATTTTTGTCATGGTTGCTTTAAAAAAATCTTTGTTATTTTTATGTCTCTGCATTTCAGTGTTGGCATTGCTTGTCCCTTGTAAAAATCAGTTTGAGATCTTTCTTCTTGCCATAATGGGTTGTTTTTAAGGATGAAGACTGAGATATTGCTACATCATATTAGGAGACTCTGATCTTATTTTTTTAGTACACGTTTGATCACATTTAGCATACATGATGATCACATTCCCCGTGTGGAGTTGGCATGTGTACATAGCACGTCTTAATTCCCTTTTTAATCCCCTTTCCTCGGTGGGGTCTTCCTCCCTCCATCCCTTGGTCCCCTTTGAGAAAGAGCTCTCTCACTACTTCCTGTTGCCTCTCATTTTGTGCTCTTGATTTGTAATTTGGACTTCTCATATAGGAGAAGTCATGCGTATTTAAACCTGTGTGTCTGGTGTATTTCACGTAACATTATGGTCTCAAGGTGCAACCATTTTCCTGCTAATGACTGTAGTTTGTCGTTTTGGGGGGAGGTTGCTATTAGTTCAGGCTGGCCTTGAACTCACTATGTAGCCCAGGCTGTCCTTAAACTCACAGCGATCCTTCTACCTCAACCTCACAAGCAATGGGATTACAGGCATTGCACCCAACCTGGCTAGTGTGTCTTTATGGTGATCTTAAGCCTTTCAGTCTAGCTGGCTCATCTTGGATGCTGTCTGGCTGCGGGTAGGCTGGGACGATGCTGCCTTGTTGATGTGAGCTACAGGAAGAGCCCCAGTTCTCCACTAGTCCCCTAGATATATGAGAAGGGAACTCATTGCTACTGCTGAGTGGGACAGGACTCCTAGGAGTCCTTGCTGACACCGCGGTGTGGTCACCTCATTTCAGGAAGCAGTGGTGAAGAGCTTGACTCTCCAATAGGCCTCTGGGAACCCTTTCTTATGGGAAGAGGAAGTGGAGCCCCACTGTTGCCTAGCAGGATGGAAATGCAGGCGCCCTAGTGAGGTGTTTCCTGTGGGCCTGGCTGGAGTAAAGCGGGTCTTGGTGGCCTCCCTCTTACAATTGTCCTCTGGCTAAAGACAACATGCTTTATTTGGCACTTTTTTTTACCTGTACCTTTTGGAGCTTCCTTAGCTCCAAGTCTGGGATGCACAGAGCACAAAGAAAACCTAGAAACTCATTACTGTGTGTCTGCCTTCTATCCACCCTGCAGAGTCTGGCCGTGTTTATTTTATATATAATGCATAGGAACTCGGCTTTTATTTAGCAGGAGCAACAGGAAAAGTACCTCTACCGTGTCATCTTGGAATCAGAAGTTGACGTGGCCTTCACTTTTAAGTGACTGAGCCCTTTAAAACATATTATAAGTGGAAGTCCCAAGTTTAAGCAGGAAAAAAAAAAACCTTCAAGATGAGGACCTCAGGCATACCCTGTGTTCCCAGGCGTTCTTTATGGACCTCCCAGAACTCCTGGCATGCCACAGAGATGGGCCTGGAAACCCAAGTACTGACTGCGCTGATCCAGCAGTCAGACATACCCCAGCTGCATGGGGTCTCTGCGGAAGGTGAAACCTGATGGCCTGGGTGTGGGTAGATCTGGGTGACAGGAGCCGTCTGCTCCCTTCCAGTGAGCTCTGTGGCTGTCTTTAGGCAGCCTGGGGTTGGCTTCCCTCTCTGCCCTGCTCACCCCCACACTCCGTTACTGGTGCTTCTGGCAGCTGCCTCTGAAGTAGGCATCTTTTCCTCAAATTCCCACCCCTCTGTCGCTGTCCGACCAGGGAGAAGTCCAACTAAAATGCACACAGATTTAATCCCTGCAACCAGTGCTGGGCAGAAGGATAGTGGGGCGGAGACTTGGAATGAAAAGTGACACTGGGCTCCGAGTGAAGTCTTCTATCATTTCCGACTTGACTGGTTGCGTTCCCCACTGCAGCGGCCTGTGGCCCAGGCCCTGGTGTACAAGGCTCTGTCCTCTGAACCCCTGGCCTCCTCCGAATAACGCAGCCTTCAGCAGACTTTGGTACAAGGTGGAACTGCATGTTTCTGTTTGCTCGGTCTTGCTCTGAAGTGGTCTTTTTATGAGCTGTGGTTGCGAGAGTTTCCCAGGCTGTGGACTGTCTGCGGCCTGGACCTCTGACTCCCTGCCGGAGTTGGTTTTCTTTCTATCTGAGGACCTGGAGGTACACAGAGATGCCCTGTAACCCAGAGTCCCAGTCGGTGCCCTGCTCCACGGTGTCACAGGGCTGGCAGGGATGAGTGTTTGCTGGGGGTGAGGAACCTTGCTCTTGACTGGCCTGGAAACTGTCACAGTCTGCAGGGCTCACTTCTCACATCTGCTGGCGGGGCCACTGCTCATCATGCAGCTGAACAGCGGCTAGGGGCGAGACTTCTGAGGCTTCCCCTCAGCTCTGAATCCCTAACAGTGGCTGTTGCAATAGAGTCCCGGACTTGAGGACAAGCTGTCCTCTGGAGGATCTGCAAGCCTTGTCAAGAAAAAGTAAATGTAGACTGCAGTGAGGACAGACATTATCTGAAGGGATTCTTCTGAGAATGGTACAGGAACTGTGGTCATGGAGTAAGTGCTCTGGACAGGAAGTCTGAAGGCATCACTAGGGTCAGGAAGAAAATAGCCTTTCTTTTACATGGAAGAATAAACCACGCTAGAAAGAGTGGAATGTGGGTTCCTAGGACTGAGGGTGGTTGCCGTAGACCTCAGTACCCCAGCCAGCTGTCCCTGAGAACTGTGTTGGAGAGAAACCGTGGCAGGACCAGGCTGTGAGATTGAGAGCCGGGTGCTGAGAGGACCTCGGCCCAGGTCTGGCAAACAAGCATTTTCCCCATCAGTTTTTGGGGACCGCGCAGTTCAGCTAATTGTGTGAGAGATGATGAGATCCGGAGGCCCTCGTCTGGCCATGCCGTGGTGAGACAGCGTGCTATGAAGCCGAGGGAGTGGAGTGAGTACACGAGTCCAAGGGGGTGGGGTGAGGCTAACACCAGGCATCCCAGAACTCAGGTGACAGTCAGCCTGGCCTGTCCCATCCTGGTGAATACTTTTTTCTTCTGAGACAGGATCTCACTATGTAATTCTGGCTGTTCTTGAACTCCTGTATAGCCCAGGCTGGCCTCAAATTTTCAGCGAGCATCCTGCCTCAGCCTCCCGAGTGCTGGGATCACAGGTGTCACCACACCCCACACTACCCCATCCTGGGATGTGAGTTGACTGCAGGATGTGTAGACTTTGCCCCGCATCTCTCTGCAGGAGATACCTAAGCAGGCAGAGGCTCCCTCCGCACCCTGGGGCATGGGCTGGTGGGGGCGGCTTCCCAGCAGGTGGCACGGGCTGCCAGTCTGCCAGTTAGCTGGATGGCGCTGCTCTCAGCTCTGCTCCCCCTCCCTCTCAGCTCCCGCCACCCCCTCTCCGCCTGCCACACAGCTGTTTTGCCAACATCGCAGCCTGATTATCTTTCAAGTGGCTTCTTGGAGCAGCTGTTCCCGTTCCTTCCTGCTCGGAAAACAAACAGCCTCTGTGTTGTCTTTTGCTCTCGGGAGGAGCAGCCCTCTGTCACTGCCACAGCGCCTCCTTGAGAGGTTGGGGACATCTGGGGAGGCTCCCGGGGCTGCTCATTGCCAGGAATCTGGCTCTGGATGGATGTCAGGATCTCCTGGGGTCCTTTGAGGTGCTCTGCGTAGGCGGCGTCTTGGCCCACTTGGAGCAGAGTGGAATTCGGACTTCTTGAAGGCCTCTGCGTATTAACCTCTTGAAACACCTGGACACCTCACCACCTTTGACTGAGTTTGTCCCGGCTGAAAACTCCCTTCTGGTTTGCGCAGCCCCACGGAGAAGACCCGCTGAGGTTTGTGTTCTGAAGGCAGAAGGGTTTCGATTTCCGTCTTGTAAACATGAAAGTCGCATCTGAAGTTGAATATGTCTTTTAAACGGGCCTGTTTCATTTCTTCCTCTAAGTGACAACTAGAGTGTCTGGAGGGCCCAGCCACGCCTCGGGGGGCTGGCACGATGTTCTGTGAGAACTCGCACCCAGAGCATTGCGTTGCTCTTGGCTGGCCGATGGTGTGGGTGGAGGGACCAGTGGCCTGCGGACTGCACCTCGGAGGGGACAGAGGCTAAGGAGACACCTCCGCAGTGTGAGCTCTCTCGGGAGGTCATCGGAGGGAGGCCCAGCTGTGGGAAGACAGGACCCTGGTGAGGGCAGGGGGATGCTGACCCACCCTGTGCCCCTGTCCTCGGCTATGGGACTCTGGGAGCTGGCCCCACACAGGAGTCACCTGGGAGATGCATCTGGTGTCTGTCCCCAGATCTCTCACTGATCTGCGGTGACTCCCTTGCTTGTCATCACCCTGGAGTCCCCAGCCACTCCCCGGCTCCGTGGTCAGTGACCCTGCCCCTCTGGGTCCTCCCTTGCTCACCCAGGTTGGGCCTGGCCTTGCCTGCACGTGTGTGCTGCCAGGTCCCCTGGCACCCCCCTGGGCGCACTTCTGTGACACATCCGAGCTGTGAAGGGCCGCATCCTCTGGAGCAGACACGCTTGCTTCCCCCAAACTTCCTTCTGCCATCCTCCGCAGGAAGCAGCGCCCCACCTTCTCCCTCCCTCTCTCCGCCAGCCCGCGTCCAGAACTTGGATTGCCCCAAGCCACCAGGTTACTTCCACAGGGACGCCGGTAGACGCCCTCACGGCCTCCCTGCCCGTTCATCCCGTTCCGCCTCTGCTCCCCTTAGTACTCCCCGGCACCTGCAGAGAACGCCCGGGACACCTGGCCACCTCTCCCTTTGGTGCTTGTCACTCTGGGCTCTGTGCCCAAGGAACTTCTTCGTCCTATGAATGGGACAAGCGCGTTCCTGCCGCAGGACGTCTGTGCACGGTGTTCCCTCTGCCCTCCGTGCTGTTCCCTGGGCCTGTTGAAACTCCAACTTTGATACAAAGAATAAGGACTCGGCTCTCCGGACTTCTTCATTATTACTGTTGCTTCCATCCCATGATACTTTGGCCACCCTGCTCCTTCCTTCACGTTGCTTCCCGAAGCTCGTAGTCTGTAATCGGACACGTCTTCCAGTGCACCCTGCGCGTCTCTTTCACAAGGCAGAGCCCAGGAGGGGGGGCCCAGGGCAGGGACCGCGCCTTGCGGGTCCTCACCCGGCGCAGAGCGGCACCTTCTGATTCATCCGCGCACTGACAGCAGCCGCAGCCCGGTTACCCACCGCGCCGCCCGCCGCCCGGCTCAGACCCATCGGGTCCTAGTGGAGCCCTGGCCCGCTCGTCCCAGTCCGCTCCGTGCTGTTCTTTGCTGTTCCACTGTTCACTCTGCTGTATCCCCTTCTGCTCTTTTCTGTTCAGCTCCACTGCCTTCTGGTTTTTCTCACCCCTTTTGTCTGTACCTTTGGATTCGTTTCTCCTGCCTCGTTTCCTTACACCCTCAGCCTCCCGCAGGATTGCGGCCCCTCCTCCGCACCCCGGAGTGCTTTGTCCCCAGGGCTCCCCCTGCTGGAATTCGGGTCCTCAGTGCGGTGGGGCAGGTGGAGGAGCCAGGAGTCAGGTGCCAGCCATGCATGCCCGCAAAGGGATCAGGTCTGCTCTCTCAGGCGAGTCAGTTCTCGCGAGAGTGGGCGAGACCTCGGGGTCACCACCCAAGCCAATGCCTGCCATGCTATGAAGTAGCTCGAGGGACCTCATTGGAGGATCGCTGCCCATCAGCAGCTGACTCGGTGCTTTGGGGGCCCTGGAGCGGGGTCCCTCGAGCGGGGTCCCTCAGTTTGGAAACAACTGTCAGGCTAACACTCAGGCTGCTTGACGTCAGAACAACAGGAGAGACCACATGGCCCAGCAGAAAGGGAATCCTAGCCCAAGCTGCTTAGCCTTCCCGAGCTTCAGTTTCCACATCTGTAAAACGGAACACTGACGCCTAACTTGAGTTTTGTGAGAATAATGAGCGTAGAGACCTGGAAAGAGGCCAGGCAAGCACCAGCAGTCTAGACCCTCTCCAATATGTGTGCTCAACCGAACTTTACCCCCCTACCTTGGCCTATCTGATCCAGTTCACACTGATCTTAGCAGGTCAGTTCTGAGCCTCAGTTTACCGACTGGGAAGTGGGGGTAATGTGAAGCAAGCACACGGAATTATGCGCTCCAGAATGGTGGTTGTTTGGAGACTGAACTGACCAGATACACAGTATATGCTTATTAATTGAGTGATTAGTTGTAGCTCACACCCACTACAATAATACTAGGGCAGGGCTAGGGATATAGCACCTGGCTTGAAACCCACATAAAAAGAATCTGAAAGGATGGGATGTAGGTAGCACCCTTTCCAAAGCAGATCAGACAGGTGGGAGCTGGGGCTGAGCTGAGGACACGTGCACCAGACCTCCACATCTATTCAGAATTAGGGAATTAGGAGACAAGGGAGGAGTCTGCCAGAAAGAATTTATCTCGGAAGTGGAGCTGGGGGATTTGCACTAATATTTTCGGAAATTGAAACTCCAAGCATGAAATTGCCTATCATTTATCATACATGGTCTCTCAAAGGGGAAGCAGAAAAGCATTTAGTCTTATTGCTTTTTAAACACATGATTGCTGAGCACGGCCATCCGGGCTGCGGTTTGAAGAGATGATGTAGCTACGAGGGTCTGGCGGGCAAGTCATCTCACGCTAGGGGGAGGCTGCGCCCTGCACACACAGCTCGACACAGATCAGGCGCGCCTGGACTTGAACGGACACTCTGACCTCTGGCATCTCCCCGTCTTTTCTTCGTGCCGAGGAGCTAGGTTACCCTAAAGCCCTCCGTATTCCAGCTCCAAGCCTCCCTTTGCAAGGCTTCCGTGGGCAGTCAAGCCTCAGGATCCTCAAGGCTGTCTGTCACCTGGCCTTTCCACGCACTGTGTTCCACGTGGCCGGAGTCCTCATGTCTCCCAGCTCCGGGCAGGTTCTGAAGAGCCAGGCAGCTGGGCCTGAGACAGTGCGGGGGACAGACGAGGCTGGACACTTGCACTGCGAGTCCTGTTCCACTGACTGCGGTGCGCTTGAAATGGTGAAAGAAACGGAGATGAGAGCCCGGGATGCCCCTCTGCTCCCAGCAACACTGTGAGGGGCTGGAAGCGATGGCTGTACTTCTGTCACCGTTTACAGACAAGAGCCTGGGAAGCAGAGGCCGTGACCTCGTCCAAGATCACAAGGCTAGAACCTCGGGTGAGGGGAGAGTCTCACCGTCTTCTGACGTCTGGAGCTGCTCTCTTTCTCCTGAACAGGGAAGTGCTCCAGGCCAGCAGCCAGTGTCCTTGGGCAGCCAGGCGACAGGAAGACATTCAGAGCGTTGCGTGCCCCTCCAGAGAGGCATGGCCCAGGGCCAGGGAGCTCCTGATTCAGCCTTTGGCTGATCCTGGGCTTAAGGGGCGGCTCTGATGACAACGTGCCCGCCTCTGTGCAGATCTTGGGAGCAGTTCTCTGCCTCCTGGAACCTCCAGGCACTGTTCAGTGAAAGCGATGTTTCGGGCACCCACTTCCACTGGCAGCCTTCACATCTAGCGCTGACCACTGCATGCATTCCCAGCAGCAGGGCTCCATGGTGACACAGCCCTCTCGCCTTTCCTCACTGTGGGCAGCTGTGGGATGGGTTTGTGTCCAGCCTTTGAGGTCCTGTGGGGCCCTTTATCTCAGTGCCTCTTGTAGGAGACAGACACTGAAGCAAATGGCCTGTAGGGATCAGTCTTGTCCCAGGCCGTGTGAGCCAGTGAGGTCGCTGGACATGGTCGTACTTTTCCCTTTATTAAACATCAGGGCACAAACATTTCTCTTCTTACCTTATTTACTGGAAAGCATAAGTAAATGAAATGTGCGGCCCTAGTAACTCTATCGGCACATGATGTAATTTCATTTATTATATGTATTCTTCCTTTCTTTTGTATGTCTATTTTTTTTTTTTTTAGGTTTTCTGAGACAGGGTCTCACTTTGTGGTTCAGGCTGGCCCCAAGCTCAGCCTCAAACTCACATCACAGCAATCCTCCTGCCTCTGCCTCCCGCGTGCTGGGATTAGAGGCGTAAACCACCACGCCCGGCACTGTGGTGTGTGGTACTGGTTGCTGCTGGGCGTGAGTCTCCACCGCCAGTATGGTATGTGGTTACCAAGGATCGAACCTGGGTCCTTGCGCTTGCAAGACAGGTGCCGGAACCACTGAGCTAAATCCTCGGCCCCTGTACGTCTATTTTTAAACATTATATATCAAATATTATATATATTAAATTTATATGTAATGCTGAAATAAACCATTTTCACAATTTTTAAGTGTCAAGTTTAATGATGTTAAATCCATTTATCTTATTGTGCAGCCGCCGTCACCATCCATCTCCAGGACTCTTTTTTCTTATAAAACTGAAGCTCAGTACTTAATAAACAGTTCTCCATTTCCCTGTGCCCTCAGCCTCAGGCAGTCACAGTCCTGTGGTAGTTGAACTTTTGTGATTGGCTTGTGTCACTTAGCATAATGCATTTAACGCTCATCCATAACATTGCATAGCAGACATCAGATCTGCCTGGTTTTTAAAGGCTGAGTAATACTCCACTGCATCTATAGACCACAGTGTGTTCGTGTGTCTGTCTATCAGTGAACATGGGTTGCCTACACCCCATCCCTGGCTACTCTGAATAACCCTGCTATGAACCTGGATGTACAAATACCTGTTTGACTCCATGCCTTCCCATTCTGTTAGGTATGTGGCTATACATGGTCTTTAATTTTCCATTTTTTGAGCTTCACTGGGTAAATTGTCTTATTAAAATAAAATGCGGATATTCTCGCCCAATATTGAATCACACTGTCTGTTCAGGGCAGTCCATAATTGTCAGAGTTTAAGGGCTTGGCAGAGGGAAAGCTGCTCAAATCATGGTGGCCAGGAAGCAGAGAGAGAAGGAAGGAGCAGGGCAGAGAGATAGAGGCTTCCAGCCACGCCCACAGAGACCCTCCTCTTCCAAACAGGCCCCACCTCCTAACAGCACTTTATTAGGGGCTTATCGTGGATTAATCCAAGGGTGAGTATGACACCTCACACCCAATCACCTTCCAGGAGTCCACCTCCAACATTCTGGATCTAAACCCCTGCCTTGTCCTAGGCTCCAGCCCTGTCCCAGGGGTCATCCACCCTGGGGCAGGATGCATGTGCCCTGTGTGCCAGTCCCAGTCACGCAGCACTACTGTACTCTTTCTCTCCTGCTTGCCCGCCAGCTGGTGCCTGTGGAGTTGTCTGCTCTCTGGGAACAATCCTGGACCCGCCTCTTTCAGAGCTTTCGTGTGCATCTTTGCAGGGCCTGGCATGTGACAGCTGGCCAGGCCCCTCAGTGTGAGCCTTGCCAGGGCACAGATGTGTCCAGCTCACTCGCCTCTGTAATGCTGGGGTTTGGCCGGAAAGAGCTGTTTCCTGAATGCAGGATTCTGCCCAATCTGATCCTTACCTCTAAAGCTTCCAGTCTGTCTGGCAGCACTGTCAGGCTGGCTCTTCCATGTATCTCTCTCTGTCTTATCCTGTCACCCACTTCTCTGGTGGCAGCCACAGCCCCATCTTAAAACAAAGACACTCTTACCCAGGTTCCCTTGCCCCGTGTTCTGTGTGGCACATCGGCCAATGACTGCTAACCAGGAAGGTCCTTGGCTTTGTGATGGTGGACTGAGCTGGTGGGTGCGTCCCTTTGGTGTTTGTCCTTCCCTTTCCTCCTGCCTGGCATGCCGGAGGGACCCTGCAGTGGCTGTCCAGAGAGCAGAGGTCAGGACATTAGTGAGAGAATTCCCGGTCCTGGGTGTGGTAGGAGGAGTTTACATACTGTTCTAGATGCCACTGGGGGTGGGGGTGGGGACGACACTGTCTGTGTTTCCTGGTGGAAACCTACCTCTGCTGCTGCCCTGGGGAGTGTGTTGGGGGAGAAGGGTGAGTCTGGGGTGGCCAGTGCAGGGAACTCACATCAGTGCAGCTTTGCACAGGTGTGGGGTGGCTCAGGGGAGATGGAGGATCATGGTTGGACAGAGATGTAGACTAGGATGGGGGGGGTGTCCAGTGGGCCAGACCCGTCAGTGGTGGGAGAGGCCGCTTGCCCGGCCTCCAGGAGTCCCGGTTTCGAGGAATGAGAAGTGCCTTTCCAGGGAACTGGGAGCTGTGTACGCAGGCAATGGGCAGGCACCGGGGGCACAGGTGTGCAAGTCTCAGCGATACCCATCAGTGGCCCTGGGCTGGCCATGTGGCAGGAGTGCCCAGGGCTCCTTTCATGCAAAGGGAGGAAGCTTAGGGCAGAGGCCCTGGTGGGCAAGCACATTAGCGCTCCTTTCAATTAAATTATGCTTAGTGACTCTTCATGCCTGTGAGATGGGGCAGTTCAGCCCCAGATACCAGTTTCCATGGAGATACCTACTGGCCTGGCCCAGGCAGCCCCCCAGTGCCTACACTTGCCTGGAATTGTCTTTGGAGTGTGATGGCTGAGAGGCCGAGAAGACTCCGTGGTCCCTGGGCCCCCCATTTCCCTGACACGCAGGTGGAGCGCTGCCGGGCTCACTGCCCAGGGCTTCTCCACGTCTCTCCAGAGAGGCGGAGTCGGGAGAGTGATGGGTGCTGTGGCAGGGGAAAACACTGCTGTCCTGGAGTGTGGGGTGGGATCGGTCCCTGGATCTGGGTGGCTGAGAGAGCAGGAAGGACACTCCTGGGGTGGGTATGGCGGATAGGATGTGGCAGCGAGGGAGGTAGCAGGTGCTGGGGCAGGAGGACTCTGTCTGGTCTGTTCCTAAAGCATAGAATCTGCTTCCCTATTTGTGGACTTTTGTGCAGCTGGCTTGGGTGGCCTTTCCGGTTGCTGCAGGCTCAGTCACCCACTGGGTGCCCTGTGCTTTCCAGAGCTGTCTTCATCGTTCTCACCAGGCCCGATGGGCAGATATGACAGGCTCCACGGTGCAGATAAGGAAACCGAGGCTAGGTGGAAGGCATCAGGCCTCCAGCCCATTCTCCCCACCACTCCCAGGGCTGCCCTCAAAGCTGGGAGGACTGTACACACCAACCAAGCCTCCCTGAAGAGGAGAGGTACAGGTGAGCCCCTAGAATCCTGGTGGCCCCTGTCCTTCCCTGGGCGCTATCCTATAGGTAGCAGGGACAGTTATGCAGTCAGATGCCCAAGCCAGGATGCCAGCTCTGGGTCCCCTCTTCTGACATGAGAGAGGAGGGCTGGACTGTCTCCCAGCCGTTCAGTCCTGCATGCTGGGACTCTCTGCTGCTTGCGGCCTCCAGCCTGTTGGGGCTGAGAAGGTGGCTTGTCCTTGCCTGTCTGAACGCCCTGCTGCATGGTGCCAGCTGCCTCCGGAGCTTCTCTGCTCAGAGCCTTGGGGAGCAGGCTGTAGCAATGTAGCTTCATTCCTGTGGGCTCAGAATGCCTCCCTCGCTAGCCCAGCGCTCTCCTTAAAAGCCTATGTCTGAGTTCCCCACGGAACGCAGACGTTTATCCAGCGACATGTGCAATGGCTTCCCTGGGATCCCGTAATCGCAGTCTGAGTGCCTGCCCCGCACCGACACGCTCTGGGAACTGTGCGCATTGATTCTTTGCATCCTTAATCTTCTTCCTGTTGGGAAGGAAGTTGTTTTCCTCTTTTACAGAGGAAAAGCTGCTGCCCAGAGCAGGGAAGAGACTCGGGTAAGCGCTCACTGCTTGGGAATGGCAGAGAAGGATTCGAACCCAGGACACAGGGCCTGGCTTGTCCATGCAACACGTCAGTGCAGACTGCCTGAGTGAAACCACCCGTGGGAATCTCCCCACAGCTCTTCCTCCAAGCGAGGTGTCCATACTATTGGGCCACACACCTCTTGGGCTACTCCCAGAATGGACAACAGACTGGCTGGGTGGTTGCACGGTGGCAACCAGGAGCCCGGGGGTCTCCCTGGCTCTCAGGTAGGAACAGCCACTGTCTCTGGGCAGCGATGGGATGAGTAACTGCCGGTGATTAGCTAAATCATAACATCGCTCATGCCATGCATAAGTGATGAGCCAACTGGTGCCAGGCCGTGACGTGAGGCAGTGGGCACCCCCCCCAGCCCAGAGAAGCCACCACCGCAGCGGCGCCTCCCTGTGTTATCTGGCACATCAAGTACTGCGACAATGAATATAGATTGACCTTATTATAGCAGCCGGCTGCTGGTGCCAGGCGCAGCCAGGCACACTTTGCACAAATTAAAGGTGTCAGCATGTAATTTATGGTTCACAGCGATGAGGGGTGGTGGGGGTGAGGGAGGCACCGAGGCAGGTAGACAGGGAGGTGGGCTGGTGGTGGGGCTGCACCGGGAGCTGCGCGCTAACGACAGGAGGGGCAGCCGGGGTGTCATTTCCATCTGGGTTTGTGCGTTTTAGCTATTCATTGCTCAAGGGGGGCCGGCCCGCTCTTCCTGGCTCCCCCTACACGCGCTGTGTGCATGTGTGTGTATTTTGCAGCTAAATTACTGGTTTTACCTGAAGAGCGTAAAGTAGGTGTGCTAATTTACGGCTCGGCAGATGAAGCCGCAGTGTGGGAAGCTAGCTGTCTGGGAAGCCTGTAATACGACATCATTTTCCCCAACACCCCCCAGAGCAGCTTGACATCTCGAGTTGGGCCTATGATTAAAGTTGTAGTCTTCCTTCCCGCCTGCTCCTTTCTCCAGCACGGAGAACAGATTAAACTCGAAGTAATAGATCTCGGTTTTCTTGCCATCCCACTGATATACACAGTACACAGTTTGACACCGAGAGTAAGTTATACATCACAAACAACAGCCTCTGCCCTTCACCGCCCGGAATTAATTTCCCATTTGCTAAGCTTTCCTCTTCTCCAAGCCCATTTTCCAGGCGAGCAGGGCCGCCTCCTCCTCCTCTCCCCCGCCCCCTGGCTTCTGCTTCAGAAAGGTGGGGGGGTGTGCTGGCCCAGGTCAGCTCCTGGACCTGGACCTCTGGGGTTAGCTGAAAGTGATGTCACTCAGCAAGCCCAGCCTTCTGAGTGACAGGTCTGTCCCACTGGACCCTACAGAGGGGGAGGAGGAGGAACTGGGTTCTGGTCTGTCCACACCTGCCCCCTGCAAGGTGCTGTCTCAGTTCTGACTGTGACGCCCGGGAGGAGACCTAGAGGGGCTGCTGATGTTTTCGGCTGCCATCTGGGCTTAGCGATGAGGAAAGAGGCTGAACACTTTCTCCTGCTTCTGCCAGTGTGATGTCACCGTGTCTCCGGGAAGAGCTGCCTTTTTATGGGGTGACACCTCTTCCACAACTCCAGCGCCCTGTCTCCTTAGGTTTGAGGTGGTGACAGCTGCCCACTGCCTGTGGTTTCTGGGGTCCTGCCGTCCCTGTTGGATTCCCTTAACCCCACCAGTATTTGTGAAAAGCCCCTGGATCTGTGTGGCTTTGGTTGAACTGTCTGGGAGGCGGGTTCTGTTTCTTTTGGGGACCCCGAGTGATGCCCTGGGGGACCCAGTCTCCTCTGAAGACCCAGGCCGGCCCAGGCATCTTGCAGAAGGCCCAGGCATCTTGCAGTGAAGCAGAGAAGGCTGCTGCTGGCAAAGCAGGGTGCTGGGTATATTGAGGAGGCCTTTGGAGGAGGCGAATGGGTCCTGGAAATGAATCTGAATCTGAACACAAAGCATGACCTGTCCACCACCGACTCTAGACTGGAGTTCCCAGAGTGGGCAGGGCAGGGCGGCCCTTCCACGTTCAGACCCCAGGGCTTGCCTGCGAGGTACCTACCCAGCCCCAATCTCTAGAGGCGCCACCCAATAATTTGTTCCAGCCTGGAAGTTGCAAACCCTCGCCTAGAACCTCTGTACCTACAGGGCAAGGATGGGAAGGGACTTGCTCAGCCCCTCACAGCGATGAGTTCCACTGCCAGGCTGGACCGCTGGTCTCTTGGTGTCCAGCACAGTGCTCTCGGCTTCCTGGTGGGCGGGGCAGAGCATCCCCACTGCAAGGACAGTGTCCCTGCCCCTCCCCCACCCCGCAGCCTACTCTCAGATGGCAAGGGGGGTGTAGAGGAAGGTGGCGGCCAAGCGAGTGCCTGGAATAACATGACATTTAGAAAATGAATCACTGGCACTTTCTGTTTTCTCCTCTGCCCCCGCCCCCAGGCGCTCTCTGAGCTTCTGGAACACCAGGCGTCCCGAGGAGAGGACCTGGCTGCAAGCACTGCACCCCTGTGGGCCTCAACCTCGGGACAGTCCCCATCAGGCCTATCAGTGCCATTGGGCTACCACGTGGGGGAGTCCCTCTTCCTGCACCCCTCTTTGGTCCTGCTGTCCTAGGACCATACTCTTAGTGGCTTTAGTGAGCTGGAGCCCAGGATGAGGCAGCACAGGAGTGGCCAGGGAAAGCCCAGCAGCAGAGTTAGGAAACAGAGGTGATCTCCTAGGTCCATGTCCACGTGCAGGTGCCCTGGCCTCTTCCCTCCAAGGTGTGAGAGGGGCTGGCACACCCTGGCTTTGGCTGTGGAGCCCTGGCTTCTCTACTTGACCCAGGCATGGCTCACCCCACGTCCTTGTTGTACCACCACACAAGGCTGGCCACATGGGCCCTCCATGACCACATCTATGAAATGGGTTGGTGGCCAGGCTCCAGGACCCTTCCATCTTGCTGGCCCCAAGCCTCAGCTTCCGAAAGAGATGCTAGGTGTGCCCGGGGTGCTGGCAAGGCTGGCACACAGTGAGTACTCAGTTCTTATCTGGGGAAACAAGGGAGGGGCTGGAGGGAGGAAGGAGAGAGGGAGGGTGGAAGGGGTGCACAATCTTTCGTCGAGCTCTTTGCAAAACAGAGCTCCATTCTAGATCCCAGGAAGGTGTGGCAGGAACCCCACAGCTTCTATTTCTGGGGGCTCCTCCAGGGAGCGGGAGGAGCTCAAAGCCAAGTCTGGCTCAGAGGAACCTGAGACCCTGCCAGTGTGAAGCCCCATGCAGTGTCCCGTGGAGCCCTGTCTGTCTAGGGAGGACGGCCTTGGACTGGCCACAGAGCAGCCAGGGCTGCAGGGGAGCGGTGCCTTGGAGGTGGTTGGCCGGGCCTGGGCGGGGTTACCCTGTCAGAGTCCAGGGCCACCTGGGGCTGCTCACCTGCACCAGCTGCAGGTCTAGATCTCTGCTTGCCTGGCTGGGGCTGGCAGGAAGTGTTCTCAGGTGCCTCTCGAGAAGAACAGGTGACAGGGCTTGCCGTCAGCCGCCAGGGAGGGTCTCTGTCCCGCGGTCTTTCAAGGCACGCTTCTTCCTCTATACTTCCTGCCCATTTTCTTGGTTCTGTCCACAGCCATTTGGGGAGAGGATGCGGCCTGGAATATCTCCTTCCCTCTGGGACTTGCACACACTTTCCCTGGGCATGTTGAGTGGGGAGGACAAGGGACAGAGTGGGCCTGCCTTAGAATCCAAGCCCGAGGGCTTTGAGATCAACAAGGCTCAGAGCCCAGACCCCTGACTGGAAGCAGCGACTCAGTGGCAGTTAAGCAACTCACCGCCACCCAGGGACTAAATGTTCCCATTTTACAGAGGAGGATGCAGTCATGGAAACAAAATGTGACCCAGCTGGGGCACAGAATCCTGCCCAGACCCCAGTTCCGGGCTGCTAGTTCGCATCCCAGATATGCATGTACACGTTGTTCCTCTAAGTCACTGTGATACAGGTGGTACAGCTGCATATCTGGTCAGCAGTTCTGCCAGGCTTAGTGCTTCGGCCCCAGGAGCCGTCCCAGGCCTCCAGAGCCCGGCTGATTGACACAAGGAGAGAAAGCAATGCTCATGAACAGCCACAATGACTGCTGGGCAGACGTCACGGATTCTAGGGATCATCATGTGGCCATCCATGAGTCCTCATGCAGATGTTTGTTTTACAGACGAGGAAACTGAGGCTCGCAGGCTGTGTCACAGCCCAGGCTCTGCCCAGGCTTCTGCTCTGCCCCACCGCTTTCTCGTACTGTTGTCTGTGGCCCAGCACAGAGCCGTGGGAGGTGGCTGTGGGAACTTCATCCCACATGTCCTGCCCGCCACCGACTTCCTTGGTCCTGAGAGCTAAGCTGGGTTTCTTGGCCTCCAAGTCCCCACAGGGAGGGACAGACCTCAGCACAGATGTTGGCTTCCCCCAGCTGAGCTGCTAAGGCTTGAGAGAGGAGCCCTGAGGTGCCCCAAAGCCGATGGGTCAGAGCACAGCCCTGGCAACAAAGGTTGGCTGCGGGCTCTGCCAGGTGCTTCTCAGTCAGTCAGCTGCCAGGACACAGTGGTGCTGGGATGGGAGCAGGGGAGGGAGACAGCCAGCTTCCCAGGCCGGGGAGCCCACATATCCCTGGGATTAGGAAATTAGGTGGCTTCTTGCCTCTCTTCACCTCAACAGTAGAGCTGATGATTTGTGGTTCGATGTCTCCCTGGACCCCAGTGCCTGGCCCTCAGAAAGCATCTTCTAAACTCACAAGAGCTCCGACCATGCAGCCAAGCTGGGTCTAAGAGCTCAGCCAGAGGGCCGGAAGTTTAGCTCAGTGGTGCCACATGTGCCTCAAAAGCACAAGGTCCTGAGTTCAATCCCAAAGAACCAGAAAAAAAAGTGCTCAGCTAGAAAACTCTTCTGACTTTCACCACAGTGTCTAGGACATGAGCTCATTAGATAACCCCAAATCCACTGATTACCACCCACCCCACCCCCACCCACGACACCAGAAAAGGTGGGTCTTCCATGGGGACCACACAGAGTCCCAAGGAAAGGGGGCTGCCCGCAGCCCTTTTGGAGAAGGCCCTGGCCAAGGGTGAGCGTGAGGAAGGAGTGAAGAGCAGTGCTTTCTAAATGCTTCCGTTTCTGCTCTCAGCCAAGAGAAACAAATCGGATCACAGTCAGCCACATACGCATGTGTATTTGTTTATGCATCATGTACATTCAGATGTGACAATATGTACGCTACAGAAATGCACACGTGTAGAGATTTCAAGATGATATTAAAAAATGTAAATAGCATTTCTGTCACTCTCTTTCCATGACAGTCGTGCCTGCCCTCTGGGGAGAGTGCTGTTCAGTCAGGGCTGCAGAGCCAGACGGCCTGCGTGTGAATCGGGTGCTTCCTTCCACCACCTTGTGGTCTTCAGCTGGCTCCGGGATGTGTCCCTGCTCCG
The DNA here is from genome assembly GCA_004026965.1 of Petromus typicus. NCBI lineage: Eukaryota > Metazoa > Chordata > Mammalia > Rodentia > Petromuridae > Petromus > Petromus typicus. The sequence continues at coordinate 27,185 of PVIR01018107.1, forward strand.
TAGCCAGGAGCTCCTACTTGGCAATGGTGTAGTTGGGGTGATGGGTTCAAGTTCATGGACGAGGACTCTGCCGGGGGTGGGGGAGAGCACCCTTGAGGTAACCATGGCAATTGTCACCTGGATCTGGCTCATCCTTCCTGGCTACCAGGAGTGAAACTGAACGCTCGTAGACATCCTGCAGGCCTGTGTTCTGAGCTGCCCCACTGTTACCAGAGATGCCAGGGATGGCTGAGCACAGACCCGTAACCAAGATGACAGCTTCCTTCCAGCACCTGCTGGGTGGATGGGGGCAGTCGGACCTGTACCTGGTTGAAGGAAGGCCAGCCTGGCATCCTCAGGACAGAGCAAGAGGCTGGTCAGAGTTGCGCTTTCTCTGTGCTCCTTTGGAAATCACTGGAGTGTCGGCTTGGGTTCATGGGCTGGTCACGGTTCTGACTCCTCCTAACTTCACGAGGCAAGGCCATGAATTATACAGTGCGGGAGCAGACGGTGCTAAGTCAGGATGCATTGCAAGCCGGGCTTAATAAGGACGCTCTGGCTATTCTTGGAAGGCATTTGCAAGTCAAAAATATGGTGCATGGCGCTCTGATCTCGACTTCAAATCCTGCCGATTTCAGCTGGGTCAGCACTATTTTCTGTCACATCCCAGTCAACAAGAAATGAGGAGGGGGCACAGTACTTTGTTTTTAATTTTAATTTTTGGGTGATAGCATAAATGGTCACGTGTGCCTGCCTCCTTCCACCCACCCCTCATATCCACACTTATCCTCAAGGACTCAAATGGTGGAGACGAACATTACAAGGCTGCAGAATTAGCAAGTGCTCCTAGCAAATAGTTCTGCACTACACGGGGAGAGGATAAAAGCTTTTCTTTCTCTTTTTTACATTTTCACCAAAGTTTCGAATGGCCCTTACCTGCTATCTCTACAATACCCTTGTACCACGTGTTAGAAACTCTACCAAAAAGGAGGATGGAGAAGAGGCCAAGTCTTTCACAGTGCTACCAAAATAGCAGCTAGCATCTATTTAAAAAGTTAAATTGCACTAGGGAGGAAGAACCCTAGTAAAGGTGGACATGCTGTTTCTTGTACAAAATGCCACCAAATAGGCAGCCTGATAATTCCAGCCACCCTTGGCGCTTCTGCAGAGTGGGCTACATCTCTGAGCCAGTCCCACTGAGGCTTCCCTTTATGGGCCTCGGTAGAGTCCGTTGACAAGTGCAGGATTTAAGGGGACTAATTAGCAGGCATCAAGCTCCAAGAGGCTTGGAATCAGGAACACTAAGGAGACCTCTCCAAACCTCCTTTGTGGCCACTGATGACAGCAAAGGTTCATGGTGGCCAGACACATTCTGGAGACTCCTGATTGTAAATATAACCCGGCACTACAGTAGTAATGGCAGCCTCCATAGAATGCTGTGACTAGCCCACATGCACATGAGTAGCAGACCAGCGCTTCTCAGGCTGCAGGATGTTAAGAGTCTCTGGGAATCATGCAAATAAAGCTTCTGATTTTGGAAAGTCCTTAGGCTTTGGTTCTGGCCCATAGACCCCACTTTGAGCAGCAAGCATGTGGAGAAGGCTCAGTCTTCCAGGAAGACTTGGGGGTCAGATGTCTGTGTGTGAGCCCTGGCTCCGGTGCAGTGATGGGGTCATCTGGCTTCATGTCCTAGATGCTGGGACCAGGGGCCTAGGCCAGTAGGAGAAGGGGCCAAGCCCTGGACCATGAGGCAGAGCAACTGGGTCCTCCTGTCCCACCTGGCTCCACTTCTCAGCTGTGTGACCTTGAGCAGCCTTTCTCTATCCCTCTGTGCACCTGTCCTGGGATTTCCAACATCCCTGGGCATCTCACGCAACTGATTGGGGCTGAGATTCAGGGGCCGAGTGATGCCCAGGCAATGAGTTGCTGTAGAAGGAGGATGGCACCGCTTAGTTCACATCTTGGTCTAGTACTGGGGCAACCTCACCTATCTCCACAGCTTCAGAGTCAGTGAAACAGACCCTTGCTACACAGAATCTTTGCATTGCCTCCAGGCGGCCTCTACATTATATCAGGGTCTGTTGCCCTTTGCAGCAGCAAGCCTGCTTCTGCTTAAGGTTCTGTCTTACTCTGCTTTGGTCCATGAGGCCTGGTGGAGGCCCAAGTCCTCAGAGTGAATCCCATGACCCAGGCCTCTGCCATGGCGATTGGTCACAGTGCCTTGGGTGTGCTCTGCTCAGAGCAAGCCGCTGCACCCTGCCTGGACAGGTCGCTTCCCATCTCTGTTGTCATCCATCACTGCTCCTTCCCTTGACTGAGCTCTCCTGTTGGCATCTGTTTCCGTGATGTCTGGTCTTTGGATATTTGGTCCTGGTCCTTTTTGATATGGATTGGAATACGATCGTGTCCTCTGCTGATCCTCTCCTGTTATTCTGAGTCCCTGGGAGGGACTCACATTATCTCCCTCTTTACAGGCCTGTGGAATCCTCTGCACTAATCTGGAGGTGCAGGGATCTCGGGGGCCCCACAGCTGCATGAGGCTTTCTCTTCATGGAGTGCTCTCTCCCAGAGTTTCCTCCCTTCTCATTTTTCAAGCTTGACAAAGATACTGATTCCCTGAGTTCCTTTCCCACTGAGATTTGAGTCAGAGAAGAATAAGGAACATGGCTCCTCGTCCTCCACTCCGCTCCCCTTGCCTCTGCCTCATCTCCCCCTGGTTGTTCGTGTCTGACCTCCACCGCTCCAGCTCCCTTCCCAGCTATGCTCCATGCCCAGCTCCTCGAGAGTCAGGCTCCAGATGATGCTATCTCGCTAAGCATTTAGAACTGAGAAAACTGTTCTTGCAGATAAAAAGCTTTAACTTTCTAGAACTTGAATCTTTTAGGAGTAATGAAGATCTATTTTGAAAGGGAAAGAATTGTCTTTTTCTTTTTCACTGTGCATTTTTGGTACAAATCCTCATCTTTCTTGAGGTCAAGGCAGTTAGATCTGGATGTACACAGGTGTAGAGAGCATGGTCATCCTTTAAGGGCACCAGTAATAATTTGGTCTCTCTGAAGGCTCCCTGAGCTTTTGTGGGGAACCAAAATTGGAGTTTCCAGGCTCTCGTCAGTTCTGCCATGATCTAGGGAGATCACTTGCCTTCTGAGCCTCACTTTCCTTCCTCACCTCTAAGATGAGGAGAGCAGCAACAGTCTATCAGTGTCGCCAAACTCTCTCCTCTTCCACCGTGTGGTATGAATAATTGTCAGACTCTTCATTGTTTACTTAGTCACTGTCACCCCAACCTTGCCCAAACATGAAAGCGACTTGTGAACAACGATGTGTCCTATGAACAGCAGCATCAGTGTTCCTCAGCCTTTCTGTTTTAAACTTCACTGTGCAATCATCTATGAACCCTAGCCCAAGGCTCCCTGTTAGTCACCCATCGCCTTGTGTTCAGAGTTGTGCATATATCATATCTCATGGAACTTGTTTTTAAATTTTTCTCTGGATGGATGAGTGGATATTTAGCAGGCACTCAGTAAGTTGGGGAAGGAAAAGCAGGTCATTTCACAACCACTTTTCCCCCTGCTTGGGGATATGTGGCAGTTTGGTTGATGTAACTGGTGGATACGGCTCCCAAATGCCCCACAGTGATACTGGCTGCCCCACAATGTACAGGACAGCCTCACGACAAAGAAATGTCCAGCTGCAAAGGCCAGCCATGCTCCTGTCTAGAAACCTTGCTGTAGCCTTCCTTTTTTATTCAGCCCTAAGAAATAAACTCCATGCATTTGGAGTTTGAAGGCAATCTGTGAAACTTCCGTTAAAATTGGACTCTGGGTGTGGAAATGTTTGAAAACTGTTTCTTGATTATTTTTAAAGAAAGGAGCAGGGTTGGGGAGACAGCAGCTAAATAAACAATGAAGAGTCTGACAATTATTCTTACTACACGGTGGAAGAGGAGAGAGAGTTTGGGAAACTCTAAGCGGAAGGAGAGAAGGTGTGGGCATGAAGCAGGGTAGAGGCAAGGATGGTGCTGTGCTGGGAGGCACAGGATGGGAGCCTCCCAGGGATGGCATAAGCATTCATCTGGCCTCTTTATGCCCTTTTCATGGGCACGGGCATGTGCCTTGTCTTGGCCAGTGAAATGTGAGCCAAAGTGACACCATTTTGAGATAGACACTTTCAGAGTATGTGTTTGCTTCTGCCATTCCCATGTGGTCACTTAGTCAGTCTGAGTCTTGGAATGAGTCCATAGCAACACAGTACAGAGCATGGCCTATAGCTGCCATGAAAATGGAGAGAGAAACAAATTTCAGATGCCTTGAATCCCTGCCATTGGATGGTGGGTGCTACTTGTTACCACATCATAGCCTAGCGTATCCTGACTAGCACACTATAGTAAGACTGATTTAAAAAGGGCACTGATTTGCTTTTATACCCTCTTAGGTGACTCATATGGAGACCATAGGAGGTCTTGGCTGGAAAGAACCAGTGTAGAAATTGTTGGCCTCTTCAGTTGTCCATCTGGGCTCTCAGAGTTGGAGGCCCCTTCTCCTTGCTGGTAGAGGTGAGTGACAGCTCTAGAAAGATAACATGGTTCTAAGTTTTAGTCACTGTGAATGTCACTGTTATTATAGATGACATTAATTTTAAAGAGACATGGAAAAAATATGTCACATTTCTGTTCTGTGCATATGCTGATTGAAAAGTTTATATCAGATGCCAATTTAAGATAAGGACATGCAAATATTTAATTGTTTGTATCAGTGTATACATTTATTGTATAGATACAATGTGTGTCTGTACAGGCTCAGAGCACTGTCTCTCCACTAGAAGGGTATTTTGCTTCACAGAGACTTTTGGCAATGTCTGGAGTTGTGGTAGGTTATCACATGAGGCGTGGGCAAGGCAACTGCATTCAGTGGGTAGTGCCTGGATACTACTCATTGCTGTACAGGGCACAAGATGCCCCCTATTACCCTCAGCAGCACTGAGGGTAGATCATCTCAGCCTGGGTCCCCATCTGGATTAGTCAGGCCAGGGGAGGGTGGCACGTGTGAGGACACGGATGGTGGGCACTCTTCTTCAAAGCATTGCCTTGTTCGTTTCCTGCCCCTGTCTGCTCTGGTTCATCGGGAAGACACCATGCATCCCAGCTAGTGGGAGGGCAGCCTTCCCACTCTTCTGGGACACAGATCCTGGTGCTCTGAGTTCCCTGGGAACATACCCGGGGTCACATGTTACTGTCTTATGGTTGATTTTACACCCCATGTGCAGTGTGGCACACCTGGGCCGAGCTGCTTTAGGAAAGGTACAGATGTGTTGGGAGTGTTACTTAGGGAACCGGGGAAGAGAAAGCAGGTCATTTCACAGCTTTGTAAAGCAGGAAGTTTTTGCTGTTGTTTTTTGTTTTTCAAAGACAGAAGTTGTATACTCATTTCAAAAATTGATGTTAAAAGAACATCTTAGGCATAGTTTATATGTGAACATACTGAGAGATGTGATTTTATAGGCATGATTTTACTCTATATGAAGATATTGATTTTGTGATTTTATTGCTATGCATAAAATATTTCCTCATGTATTTAAGTTGGCACACATGCTAGTAATGAGGTATAACATTTACTATCCTAACAGCTAGAACCAAAATTCCACATGAGGTAGAAATTGTCTTGGAGAAATTTCCTTGATGAGTCACTGGGCTAGAGAGAGAATCTGAGGGCCAAACTGTCAGCCTGACTCCCAGATAACAAGAGCCAGTAAAGACATGAAAATCTTAACTTTTGCTCCTGAGATGGGAGAGTGAGAACAAATTTAAGGAAGATACAAAATAGAGAAGAAGTAGGAAGACACAGCAGCTGTCAAGCTGGTGAGACATTATGATGTTCCGTGGGTGGTAGATGCACTAGAAATGCATAGAGGTTGTTGAGGGAAGAGTTTTTAAGAGTCAGAATGGTTCAGTATTGCATTTCCTCTTCTCTGTTAAATAACAACAACAGAACAAGAAAGCTGGGCATGGTAACACATGTTTGTATTTCCTGCACTCAGGTGCCTGAGTCAGGAAGATCATCACAATTTTGAGACCAACCTAGGCTCCATAGTCAGTTCAAGGCCAACCTGAACTACATAGTGAGACCCTATCTTAACCTCCCCAACCCAGCAAAAAAGAAAAGGATAAGAGGGTGGCTATAGAATGGCTGTCAAGAAGCTCACAACCTTTTAAGGACCCCTGTCCTTCGACCAGAGGTTCTGTGGGAGCTGCTCTGTGCAGGAGGCCAGGAAGAGGCTGGGCTTGATAGCTGGATTGTGTGGTCGAACAGAGATACAACAAGAAGAGGGCCTCACGCTGGGGCCTTAGACCCTGCCCAGGGAGTCCCGTGAGGTTTTGGGGGACCTTTGTCAG
>PVIR01018108.1:0-33849 GCA_004026965.1 Petromus typicus
CTTTGTGGTTCAGGCTGGCCCTGAGCTCAGCCTCAAACTCACATCACAGCAATCCTCCTGCCTCTGCCTCCCGAGTGCTGGGATTACAGGCATGAGCCACCATGCCTGGCACTGTGGTATGTAGTACTGGTTGCTGCTGGGATGAGTCTCCACTCCCAGTATGGTATGTGGTTACCGGGGATCGAACCTGGGTCCTTGCGCTTGCAAGACAGGCGCCAGAACCACTGAGCTTTATCCCCAGCTCTCACATGAACTAATTTCTTATAATAAATTCTCTTATTGCTCTCATATTAGTTACTTTCCTGTCCCTTTGACAAGCACCCAACACCTGCAAGTAAAGGAGGAATAGGTTTATTTGACCCATTTTCCAGTGGTTTCAGGACAGGGTTGGCCGTACATGAGAGAAGGATGTAGTAAAAGAAATGCTCACCCCATGACACAAAGGCAGCAGAGAGAAAAGGGAGGAGCCAGAGAAAAGATACATCCTTCAAGATCACATCCCTTGTTGTTACCATGAAGTATGACAGCTCGGTGTTACACTTGAGTGTTACAGCTAAGAAACCAAGCTGCATTCAAAGAGATGGAAGGAACTTTTATTACACTGGCATGCCCAGAGGAGTTATCATGCTGAACTCTGAGCTCCAAACAGAAATGGAAACAATCTTATACAGAGATCTGTGGGGTGGGAGGGTTGATTCTTATACTGACCAAGCCAGGAGCAAAAGTGCAGAGTTAACAGAATATCTTGAAACATCAGGTAGGAATATCTTGTAGCCTGAACAGTTACTTTTACAGTTAAGATACCTGAACAGTTATACTTACAGTGCAGGTGGCTTTAACAAAACATGATTCCTGGCAGACACACCTAGAGGGCAGGGCAAAGACAAAGGCTTTCGATATTAGGTATTATTACCTTATTACTGTGACACACCTTTTCAGCCAGGCCCCACCTCCTAACACTACCTTTACCTGTGAATTTGTCAGCACATCAGTCCACTGATGAGTATAATCCATTCAACCAATTTTTAAAAGTCTCACCCGTGAACACCAGTGATTTGGGAAGGACTTTCTAGATCTAAACCACATGGTCTGGATGGTCTATGTAGCTTATAGGGGTTTCATATGCATTAATGCAATCAACTTCAACTAAAAACTACGTGTGTTCAAAAAATGTTCAGGATTTTGCTACTAAATAATACAGAATATTACCTATTTCTATAGCACTTAATTGCACTACATGTTATAGGCAATCTACAAATGTATACAGGATGTATGCCATTTTACATAAAGAACTTGAGAATTCACATATTTTGATATCTAAGGGAAAATCCAGGAGCCAGTTGTATTTTGATACTTCAGAATAAGTGCATAGACAGTCTGTGTTCTGTTTCCTCTGTGTAACCTACACTAATACTGTGAACCATGTGAATAACTAGAGAAGAAATTGAGCTGGTAGGAACAACAGGAGCAAAGGCCTGCAGGTTGGTGTAGAGCTGGAGTGACTGACCAGCAGGTAGAATAGAGCAAGAGGCACAGCCAGGACTAAGGCAGGGGACCTACAGCCGTGTGATGGTGGAGGATCTTGACAACCATGCAAACTGGATTTGCTTTGCATAAGTTAGTGATTTCTGGACAATTTGGGGCAAAGGAACAACACACTCTAACCTATCTTTAAGAATAATCTTGCTGGCCGAGAAGTTAGCTCAGTGGTTTCATTGCCTGTCTTGCAAGCGCAAGGACCCTGGTTCGATTCCCTGGTAACCACATAACAATACTGGGAGTGGAGACTCACCCCAGCAGCAACCAGTACCACATACCACAGTGCCAGGTGTGGTGGCTCATGCCTGTAATCCCAGCACTCGGGAGGCAGAGGCAGGAGGATTGCTGTGATGTGAGTTGGAGGCTGAGCTCAGGGCCAGCCTGAACCACAAAGCGAGACCCTGTCTCAAAAAACCTAAAAAAAAAGAATAAATCTTGCTGAAATGAAATCAAAGAAATCATTATGAGGCTGACACAGTAACCAAGAGAGAGATACTAACTAATACCTGACCCAGAGAGGTGGAGGTGTGGAGGAAGTTCTGATTTCTAGGTATAGTTCAAAGCCATAATTAATGATGAGTTGTTAGTGTGTGGAACAAGATAAATGATAATCCTGAGTGCCTTGGGCGGAGTGTCTGGAAGAGGGGATATGCTGTTTGCTGAGGTAGGACCAGTGAGAATGAGTACTCCTGCTTGGAGCCAGGACGCCACCATATAGTCAAGTACAGATGTCACACAGGACACTGATTCTATGAGGAGGAGTTTCTGGCTGCAGGTATAAGCTTGGAAGTCATGTGTGTCATGTAGTTGGAATCACCCAAGGAAGGTGAGAAAGGACGTAGTAAAGGGATTGAGACATAAATGTTTTTCAAAGAATAGTTTCAACTCATTAATAGATTATGCAAACTCTTTGGTGAATAAGGTACAGGACTTCTGTCTGATGACAGAGAAAGCAATTGAAAATATCAGTATTTTGAATGCACTGTTGTTTCATGAAAAATTTTCAATGATACACTATCTCTGAAGCAAACAAATGTGTATATGTGTGCATATTCATGTATCTGAGTATGTTGTGTGTGTTTATAACTTTAGCTCATGACATAAGTACGCATGTAATAGTCATGATATAAAATCTACTTTTTATCAGGGATCATAATAAAACAATCTTTCTCAAATGAGAAAGTCACTGTTTTTAAGATACCCTGTTTCTAGTGACATGTGACTTACTGAGTTTGAAGAACCTATAAAATAAGGTTCAGTCCTTCAAAATTCAAATCTAGAATGAATGCTTTTATTTTTATCTATTTACATATGTTTATATATCCAAGATTTAAAACACAGCTAAAGGGCCAGGGATTTAGCTCAGTGGTTCCGACACCTGCCTTGCAAGTGCAAGGTCGTGGGTACAATCCCCAGTATACAACAATGCCAGGCATGGAGACTCATGCCCACCAGCAATCAGTACCACATAGCATAGTTCCAGGTGTGGTGGCTCACGTTTGTAATCCCAGCACTCAGGAGGCAGAGGCAGGAGGATTGCTGTGAGTTTCAGCCTTATCTGGGGCTGCATAAGTGAGGGCCAGCCTGAACTACATAAGTGAGATCCTGTCTCAAAAAAAAAAAAAAAAAAAAAAAAAACCTCAGGCAAAGGATTTCAGAAGGCAAGTCCCGATGATATGCTGCTATGTTGTTGGACTAGCCTAGGACCTTCTAGCTGTCAGCTTCCCCAGGCACCAGAGTTTTGGATCTGGATCCCTCATCTCCATTGAAGATCATGAGTGCATACTTAAAACTATTTACTTGTGTTGACATGATCATCAGAAAAGGAACTTGGGCTTAAGTAAGTCATATCATCCTCAAGAGATCAAAGGAAAAGGTCAAGACTCATTTTCATCACTCGGGCACATTAATTTTGCCTTCCCAAATATTCAGTAGTATGCCTTCTAAACACAGATGTTCAGTAAATGTGTACTTGTTTTATTTTCATTAAATGAATTTATCAGTTTGGCTCAACAAGCATTTATTTAATATACACTATGTACTGATCACAGAATTAGATGCTGAGGATGTAATTATTTCTCTGCCTCAAAATATCCCACATTCCATTAACTCAGAAGAGTTAAAAGTTTTAAGAGAGGAGTTCAGAGGGTTAAACGTCAAAAATCAAAGTGTTCAAGGTACAAATTTAACCCAAGTAAGAGGTGATTAATATTTATAAAAGAACAGAGAGATTTCAAGCAAATAGGAGACCTAAGATGGAATTTAAAGGATAAATAGTATTTTAAAAGATACATAACAAAAAGGAATGAGAGAAATGAAACATCAGGAATAGAAAAAGTAATGATGCTACTAAGAAATGAAAGAATTACTCTAAGTACAATGCCTGTATTGTAAGGCCAGGAATATTTCTTCTACACTATGTCCATGGTGCTAATCACTCAGAACATTCCCTGTGACTGTTGGCCAATGGTGAAGAAAATTATTTTAAAAACCTTCCACACAGCACAAGTTGTACCCACATTACAAACGTGGCTTGGGAGCTGTCATTCGTAAACTAAGGCAGTTTTAGAAAATTGTGGGCATGAAGAGAATTGATATTCATCTTCTTCATTTACATTTTTTTTCTACCAAAGAACAGTTGAATCTAATTTAACTTCTTAACCAATTTGTTCAAATGAGCCAGACTGCCTTCGGTGCCGAGCAGGACTCCAGAGGCCACGTTACACAGGAATGTAACTGCCGAGCAGTCCACTGATCAAAAATGAATTAGCCAGAGAGTGCCAAGAGTTATGTGATGAGAAAAGATGCTTCACAGGAGGATGAGGTAATTAAGAACTTCATCTCCGAAAGAGCAGCCAGAAAGAATATAAAGTATTGTCTCAGTGTCATTCGTCAAACTTGGAGGCATTCTGGCAGGGACACCTACTGTGTATAAGCCTCTCTGAGGTGAGTGAGGTGAGACATACTCATACACTCATGCTTGAAAGACGTGAGTATGATTATGAAGAAAACAAGAACTTTTCAAACTGCTAATACATGATATGTTTAGTACAGCATAATTTACCTTTCCTGCTGTGATAGATGGTCAGCCCTTGTATATAGAAGGTGGTAGATGGGTTTGAAGAAATGCTAGATATCCACAGAGCCAAGAGCCACTACCTACAAAAGGCCTATCTGCAAGGGTTCACAAAACACCTCCTGTCTCATTCACTTATTCATTCATTGAGAAGACACTCAATGAGCAACAACCAGGCTTGATGGCAAATTCTAAGATGATCATTAACAGTGAAAGATGTGCCTTCTTGCTTTCATGGTACCCACAGTCAAGGTACAAATACACTTTATCAAGTGAATATACAAACATCCTGTAATTCCAGACTAGGATAAGCATCTTGAAGAAAATCAGTCTGATTTTCTGAAGATGTATTACAAAAGACCTGGTCATGTAAAAGGAGTGTCAGCAAAGACTCCCTGAGAAAGTGAAGCTTGACCTGAGGGTACAGCAAGATGGGTTTTGGGGGCTTGTACATGGCAGCATTAAGCACTGGGGCTTGTACCAGAAAGCCCTTTTAAAGCAAAACTCATGTCAGGGAACTGAAACTAAAGGCAGAGCCAAGAAAGCCAGGAGAAGAGTTTCTGGAGTGGCTGAAGGCAAAGGGGGTGATGGCAGCATTTCAAAGCATGGAAGTCACGGAGGGATGTTGGTCTCTCAGGGACACTGAGCCACCATGGGAGATTATAATCAGAGTGTCATGAACTCACCGAAATTTTGAGAACTTTGTTCTGACCACTGTGTATAGATGAGACTGAAAGGGAGACAGCTTTACGTAGAATGATAAGAGTACAGGCAGTAACCAGGACAACTGTGATGGCAACTTGGGTTAGGGTGAACTGGATGACTTAGGAGAGCCTCCAAGGTACAGGTGACAGTGTTCAGTGGGCTGGAAGTAGCAGGGATGAGAAGGACTAGGCATAGTGTCACGGAAAGTGTAGCAGTGAGGACACATGTGTCAGAACTGACTAGAGCCCACTGCTCAGAGGTGGGGAGCGCACCACATTTTCAAGCATGTTGTTCAATACAAAGCTGACAATACTTCTCTGTGGGACCTACCTCCAGGGGTCAACACTGCAAAGGAGAGGGGCATTTCTGTCTCCATGCCTGGTGTGCCCACCAGAGAAGAAAAGTTCTCAGTGATCATCATGCATTTTTCTTTGTGTTCATTTATTTTGCTAAATGACTTGGTTCAAATAATGTTTTTGAAGTCTAGGCTCTCAGTGTCTTTTCCAGGTACTTCTCAAGGCCAAAGCTGACCGTATCTAAAAATACACTTGTTAAAAGAAAAGAGGAACCCACTTTCCAAAGAATGGTAAGGTTTGTCATTCTCTCAAAAGTGTCACACCCATCCCCTGTAAACTGGGGCAAAAGTCTCAGTGATACTGACAGCTGCTTGAAGAGACTACTTTCTGTCACCAGTTCCCACATGGAAAGTCTAGATGGATCGCTGTCATCAATAGTACGTCAGTGAATATGACACAGTAGAGAAGCCAGGAAACCAGCATTTCCAGCAAATAACTCATTGTAAGCCCTGAGATAAATCTCTTGGCCGTAGGCTACCCATCTGACAGGACAGTGGGAGGATACATTCCTCCCAGAGAAAGAATATTCCAACAACTTTTTTGTTTTGTATTTCCCATCAACATTTTGTGACAGAAAGTACATATTTGTCACATATGATAGAAATATAAGCTGTAATTTGCTGCATCAATGTATAGTTCTCTCCACTCTGCCTGCTACACAAAGGTATTAAAACATTTTCTCTGAGGAAAAGGGAAAAAAAGGAGAATGGTGTACAAAGTAAGACTCCAAAGCAAAGAACAGGTGCTGAAAAATCAGAGCCAGAGTTCAAGGAGTTGTGACCTCAGCAAAGGGCCAGCTCCTCGGTCCTACTGGCCTAGTCAGTGACATCACAAACACAGCCAAGCTGCATGAGGAGGACTGGTGAGAGGAAGGTGGAAGAACATACAGCAATCATTTTTTCTGGGCATAATGATAGTTTAGGTTCATCTTACAAAGTTAAAATGCAGAAGGATAATTAACCTGATAACAAAACCAGGCACTATAATAAAACAAATCTATAGAACAATATCCCTGAAGAACTAGATACAAAAAATCCAAACTAAGTACTAGCCAACTGAACTCAGCAGCATATTAAAAGGGTCCTGTATCATGGCCCAGTAGAATTTATCCTTGGAATTCAACATATGAATTGAATTCCTATGTACAAGTGAGGAAAAGTCTGTCAAAATTGACTAGCACCCACTTCTCAGAGATAAGGAGCACACTACATCTTCAAATGTGTCATTCAAGTTCTATAATTTCAGAACTACAAAGCTGACAATATGAAAATCAATTAATTGAAGGATATGAATCAATTAATTGATATGAAAATCAATTAATGTTATATACCACATTAACAGAATGAAGGATAAAAATACATGATCATCTCAATAGGTGAAGAAAGATCATTTGACAAAACTCAGCACTGGTACATGATAAAAAGTCTAAAGTAGGAATGGAAGGAAATTTTCTTACTGTAATAGAGGTTGTGTAGGAAAATCCCATAGCTAGTGTCATGCTCAACATTAAAAAGTTGAAAGATTTCCCTTTAAGGTCAAGAAGAAGGCAAGCATATCCATTCTTACTTCTTCCATTCAACAGAATACTAGAAGTCTTGGCCAGAGAAATTAGGTAGTAAAAATACATAAAACACACTGAAATCAGAAAATAGGAAATAAAATTGTCTCTGTTTGCAGATGTCATGATTGGACAAAAAAATCAATTGGTTGCAACTTAAGAGACAAAATTGAGCTAACAAAAAGAGATTAGGCAAACAATTTCACCTACAATAGCTTCAAAATGAATACAAATTTAGGAATAAACTTAGCACGCTGAAAACTACAAAACATTGATTAAAGAAATCAAAGCAAGGGGCCGGGGAGCTAGTTCAGTGGTTCCGGCACCTGTCTTGCAAGTGCAAGGACCGGGGTTCGATCCCTGGTAATCACACACCATAGTGGGAGTGGAGACTCACGCCCAGCAGCAACCAGTACCACATATCACAGTGCCGGGCATGGTGGCTCACGTCTGTAATCCCAGCACTCGGGAGGCAGAGGCAGGAGGATTGCTGTGATGTGAGTTGGAGGCTGAGCTCAGGGCCAGCCTGAATCACAAAGCGAGACCTTGTCTCAAAAAACCTTAAAAAAAAAAAAAAAAGAAATCAAAGCAAGAGCAAGGAAGGGAGGGAGGTGAAGGAGATAAAAAGAAAAAATTAATATGTGCTATGTACATGTACAAACTCCCCACAGTAAATATAATGTACTGCATTATGTACTGCAAGCATACTAATAAAAAAGCACATGGAAAGATTTCCTGGTTTTGTGGACTAGAACACTTAATATTGTCAAAATGTTCATACCTTCCAAAGGAATTCATGTTTTCAATGGACACCAAATTGAAATTTCAATAGCATTTTTTGTATAAACTCTGAAAAATCTGGAATTCATATGATTCTATAAAAGACTCAAAGCAGACAAAATAATTTTAAAATAGAACAAATAGAAGCCTACTTCCTGATTTCAAAACATTAAAAAACTACAGTAACTAACAACATGGTACTGACATAAGGACAAATAAGTAGACAAATATAAAAAGGCCAGAGGTCAATCCATGTACTTATTATCAATGAATCTTCAAAAAGTCACTACAAACATACCATGTAAAAAGTAGTCTCTTCAACAAATAGTACTTATAAAATTGAACATCATTTGCCAAAAAAGTGGACACTTATCTTTCCATCTCACACAAAAATCAGTTCAAAATGGATTAAAGATTTAAAACATGAAATTAAAACTCAAAGAAGAAAATAGAGGGGAAAGCTTCGTGATATTTATCTTGGCAACAATTTCATGGATACAATGCCAGAAGTATAGGCAACAAAACAAAAGTAGACAAATGTGACTATATCAAATTTAAAAGTTTCTATAATTTAAAGAAAACAATTACTAGAATTAAGAAGTAACCTACCAAATGGGGGAAAAATTTTAAAACCATATATCTGATAACCATATATCTGATAAGGGGTTAATTTTTTAAATATATAAGAAACTTCCAAACTTAAGAGCATAAAATAATATCAACTTTTAAAATAGGCTGAGGCCTTCATTAAACATTTCTCCAAAGGGGACCTACAGATATCCAGCAAGTATCTAAAAACTGAGAAATATAAATCAAAACTACAATAGGCTATCACTACATACCTGTTAGGATGGTTGTCGTTAAGTAAGAAAGAAAAGAAAAGTGTCAGTGAGATGGTAGAGAAACAGGATATTTGGTGCCCTATTAGTGAAAATGTAAAATGATAGAACTGCTACGAAAAACACTATGGAGATATTTTTGGAGAAAAAAGAAATCCAACTCCCATATCATCCAGCAATCCCTCTTCCAAAGTTTATCCAAAAGATTTGAAATCATAATTCTCAAAAGATATTAATATCCCTGTGTTTATTGCTCCGCTAGACACAATCGCCAAGATGTGAAAGCAATATAAATGTGCAGCGGTGGATGAATGGGTCAGGAAAATGTGAAATGTTTCTAGGATGGAATATTATCCAGCCTTTAGAAAAAGATGTGCTACAGTTTGAGAGAACTCAGTGTACCCAGGCAATGTGCTAAGTGAGATATGCTAGACACATGACAAACACTGCTGATTTCACTAACATGAGGTATTGAAGAGAGTGAAACTCAAGAAAGCAAGGACTACAACTGTGGTTGCCAAGAGGTGGGATAAACACAGTGATAAACACTCTTCATTTTCAACCAGACATTCTTTATAGATTATTTACATTACTGAGATCATACTGTATACACCCTTTTATATCCTATTTTTGTCACACAGTGCTACATGGTATGCTGGGACTGGTTTTTACTTGCTAACAAACCCAATAGACATCTCCTGGCAAGTTGGCATTCAGTCACATCCCATTAGTAACTTGAAATAACTACCAATGATGGAAGTGTTTACATCACATTAGTTGGCAAGCACTACAAAGCAGGGACGTTTTCCTTTGTTTTTGCAGAAACCCAGTTGTCAGACTTTAATTGCAACACCATGATAACATCATAGATCTTGAAATTTTCTCTGTAAACAAATGTTTAATCATCATATAAAAATTATTAAGAGTTCTAGTTTCCAGATGTTATCCAGTGTTCACTATTATGAACAACACTATAATGAACATCTTGGTCCATAAATATTTTACATTTCTTATTATTTTCTTAGCATAGAGTCCTAGACCAGAAATTATTGGGTCAAAGGATATAAAAATGCTCGTTCAGGCTATTGAAATTTATTGCAAAATTCCTTTCCCTGAAAAGTTACACTAATTATATCCCCACAACTAATAGGTGAAAATACTCTCTACTCATTTGTATTAAATATGGTTTTAGAACAATCAGAATAAATGCTCATTTTAAGGACTATATAAAAATTTTAACATCATAAGTGCCACAAATAAAACTGAAACAATAAGCAAATCTCAAATGGAATAAATATTTTATAGGTCGGGTCATTATCTTTAATATTGAACTAGTTTTTACAAATCAATAGCAAAACTCTAATCATAATAAATAAAACAGCTAAGGACTTATACACACTAATGTTCTAGCTCACTGGCACATTCTAATTCCAAGAATTTTCAGTTTTCAACCTAGACATCAGAAACACTGTGAGACCAAGGCTTTCAGAGAACTGGAATTTAGAACAGTCCTTTTGAATAGAACAAGAGTTTAGTAGCATTTGTGATATTCTGAACAGAACCTAATTCCTTCTTCCACTGCAAAAGTCCTGCTTAAAACAACATAGGTCCACGATACAAATAGATCTTGTCTTTTACTATTCAGAAAGAGAGAAAAAGCCAAATTAGAAGGATTCAGCGGCAATCTAAGAACAATTCCAGCAAAACAGACGGCTTTTCTGTGGTGAGCGGAAACCGTTGCTGGTGCTGCCCACTTCCAAGGTTCCTGGAGTGGAGTTCATGTTTCCGTGAAGATCTGAGCTGTTTTCTATATAGTTTTGGCTCCAAGACTGCAGGGATTTGGAGGGTGGGGAAGCATCAAGAGCACCCCTTTGTTTCTGGATGCCAGATTGCTGTCAAGAGTCTGGGCTGTGTGTACTTTTGGAAAAGTTCGTTTTCCTGAAAGTAGAAATCAGAGCCAGAGAGGAAAGGATTCTGGCTTTTAGTCCATTTCATTATGTAAATTACTCAATACCATTTGTGTGAGGTTGTAATCCATCACCAAGGGTTTGTTGAGGACTGTGCAGCCTTGGGGTAGGTATAGGAGAAACCACGGTGAGGAAGTCATGGTCCTTGCTTTCAAGAAACTTTAAAGCTTTGGAAGACAATTGTCAAAGATTAGAAGCAGAAAGAGGGGATGGGCTAACTGAGTTCTACAGCCCAAGCACAAGTGCTACTTGACTTCAGAAATGGCAGAGAAAAGCGTGACAAGCACGGATTGTAGCCATTCTAGAAAGTTTAATGGAATAACTGGAGATGAGCTGGGCTTTGCAGAAAGGATCAGAATGCAGGAGTTATCTGTCAGAAATGGATACCTGTGCCGTTTCCTCCCAGAGCAAGATTGGTGCGCAAATCTATTTTTGCAAGTAAATTAAACAGCATTCTGAACATGATAAATTGTTTGACAGGAATGAAGCTTTCCAACTGATGCATGGGCTGACCAGCATGCTCCTTCCACTGGTACATGGAAAATGAAAAAAGATACTGTTTTGGATTCAGACTATCAGGCATCTACCAAAAAAGTCACTTTTTTCTTCTTTTTTATTTATTTATTTTTTGTTTGTTTTATTTGGGGTGTTTTTTGTTTTTTGTTTTTTGAGACAGGGTCTCACTTTGTAGTTCAGCCTGGCCTTGAGCTCATGTTGAGTTTCAACACCCGGCATTGTTGTACGTGGTTCCAGGGATTGAACCCTGGCCCTTGCACTTGCAAGGCAGGCACCAGAACCACTGAGCTAAATCCCTGGCTCTATTCTTGTTTTTAATGTGGTGGAAGAGGCATGAAACGTAGCCTCCCTAATGGCTTTAAGCACAAGATCCAGTGACATTCAGAACATCTACACTGCTGTAGCAATCATGACCACTGTGCATTCTTAGAAATCTTCATCATCCAAAACTGACCCTCATGCCTGCCTTCCGCAGTCCTTGGTAGCCACTCTTTTACTCCATCATTTTTACTTTGGCTCTTCTAGGTACACCAGATAACTGGAATAATTCCCCTTTTTAAATGTCTATGGCTTTTTACTTATGAAGCAGCATCTTAGCCAAACAAACAAAAAAAACCCCAAAATATGGCATACAGTAGTACTTCAGTTTCTATACTTAATTTGTTGTATAATTTTGTAAAACGTGACCATGTTTGTGTTTATGTGAGAAAGATGGTCAGGCTCATATTTGTCACCATTACAGTTTGCAAACAAAAATATGTTTGCGAAACATTTCTGTTTATGAACCAAACTGTGTGTAAACTAAAGCGTTCATGAACCGAGGTACCACTGTATTTAAATAATTGTGGAATTAATTTTTTTAAGTAATGATCTAGATTCTCATTGATTGACTGTGAGGTTGCATTCTGATAAACCTATTATAAGTTGAAAATATCACTAAGTTAACAACTGCTCTTCACACTCCTAATCTACGGAACATTATCTCTTAGTGAGAGAGCTCCCTGAGGCAGCTCCATCTAACCTATGGGTGAGCTATAATAAAAATGTTTTCGACGTTACCTATATACATTAACTTTGTTATATATTTTATATGTGGCCAGTGACAGATCCTCTTCAGAGATGGGGAAATAAAATGCAGCTGTGATGGGACATGCTGGCTTGTCCCCTAGAGATCTAACAGCTGACTGGGAATCACTGCTCTCTGTGACACCCAACATCTCAAGAGTGTGGTGTAACATATTCCCAGCCTGGGAAAAGATCGCAGTTAAAAACTCAGATGTTGTGCTTTTGGGGATAGCAGAAACTTGGACCAGTAGGATGAGTCCACAGAGTCACCAAACAGACTCTGGGAGTATTTTAAGAACTGTTCCTCCTTTAATGCAAATGTAGTCATTTACATAGTAAATGGTATAGGGCATAAACATACGGGTGGGGTGAGTGGAGTTGGTCATAGATTGGTTGAAGCATGAACAGAGGCGGGTTGAGGATGAGGTGAAGTCACAATGAGATGGAGCATGGCTGAACTTTAGTGAAAGCCAGGCTTTCACTTTCACACAAGTACAATGTCTGATGTCTGTGGATCACCTTCATATAGCCACAATTTTTTAAAAAATCCCAAATTGAACCATCAGAGGAAGGGGACATATTTATTTGCAAAGATTTGTACAGGTTTAAGGAGACTGCAAGGAAGGACATACACTGCATGCTTAGAAAGGTAGGGAGTGCTTCCTGACCCTAGGCTTAAAAAGACAGTTACTAAACCCAGGATGTGTGGCAGTATGAGAGGGTTCCCCACAGGAGCTAAAGCCATCCCTTCCCATTACACACAGTTGCATGCACTTTGGAGAACCAGCTGGGGAAAACCCAGGGCACTGGCCAGACCTCACTTTCCTGCAGTCTTGATATATCCTGCCCATGCTTTCCATAGGATAAGCCTAGTAGAATGGTGAGGTCAGCGGCCACAGGCTGCTCTATGTGTGTTTAGCCAAGATGGAGAAAAATACAAAACAGATCTAAGAGTCGAATTAAAAAATGTCCAGAACAATGGCTTCCTTTTCTGTGGACTGAACATGCAATTAATGTGATGGACTAGGGGTTAACTAGGCAATAAATTAAGAGATAGATGATGTGACAAGAAGAAAAAAGTAAAAGATATATGTAAATTTGTCAGAGAATGGGAAAAATGCATCATATTATCTGCCAAATAAAACCAACACCTAAGTAGGCCCAAGGTAGGACAGAGAAGGGACGGGTACAGTATTAGAATGATGAGTATAAAGCCTACACAGCAAGCACTGCATTATCAGACACCCAGAGATACCTGCATTACATGAGAGGATTCTGAAGGATCCAAAAGGATTGGTCTCTGCAGGTTGGACTTGTCACAAAATTCTCACCCACTGAAGATGTTTAAACTAAAGATTCTTCCTACTCACTCTGGAAGCCCTCAGGTCACAGAGCCATAACTTAGAACTCATCTGTCACTTTTTATTAGCACCAACTCCAAAATCCAGAGTTTCCTAGCTTTTCAGAACTTTACTCACCATATGTGTGAGAGTATGTTTGTCAACTACAAAGCTCTAGTGAATAGAAAAGGATGTTAAAATTAGCATTCAAAGTTATAAAGAAATGAGGACACTATGGCATTTAACAATGGAAGTTAGACAATAATAATACATCTAGTTAGATTTGGAAGGATACCAAGGAAGACAGAAAAGAAACGTCATTTTGCAGAACCTAGAAATGCTTCTGAGTTCCTTTGCACCAGGCCCTGGACTGATGTTGTACAGGGTAAGAGTATGAGAGGTGGCGCCTCTGCAGGAGAGAAGTAGTAGTGAGCTTGCATGCCTGGGAAGTTTCTTAATTTTTCTGGGAAATATCAAGGCAACTTACCTTCTCTGGACCTCAGTTTCCTCCTGGAAAAAAAAAAACAAAGCAGTCAGACTAGATGATCTCTGAGCTCTTTTCCATCTAGCAGCTATTTATGCTTCTACAGAAAAATTCACCCATGCTTATTTTACTAATGTTTAATTACATTTTCTTCTCCAAATTAGTGTTCATATTTTATGTTCCTGCAGAAATCAGCATCATTCAGACCTCCAAATGTGCTGTGCTCTCTCTCCAACTTTGATATACTCTGTCTCATCTTCCTGGAATTTTCATCCATGCCTGCCTTTCCTGTTTTCCATTTCAGTTTGTGCACTGATGCCTTGGACCAGCCATCACAGAGCTATGACTTTGTCTCTTAACCCTAGTTCTCCTCTAAAGGACAGTGAGGTTTTACTCCAATCATCCTGCAGCCCAGAGAGCCTAGGGCTTCAATTCAGCTTATTTAATGAGAAAACACATGAGTGAGGCTTTGGGGTTCCAGTGAGTGACACCCCGTCAAGTTGCCTACAGCCGTGAGGTCTGATCTGGACAATGGAGTGGTAGAGGCTGTATGGTCTTTCTTGTGATACCTCTCTCTTCTGAGGTTTGCCCCTGCCTCCTTCCAGTGACCCATCCATCCCTCACGTTCCTATACCACAGATTCTGTTTAGTCATTGATTCACTCCCATCCACCTTTAATTTGCAAGTGTCCTGTCATTACCCCTGTGGTTCTACCCTTCAGCTGACATTTTGTTTCCACTACCTCCCAGCAGCCTCTTTCCTTGACAGTTTCTAGTGCCCATCTTCAACACAGCCAGTGGCACTGGCCCAGCTCTCTTTCGAACTAGACCACATCATGGGGTATCCATTGCCAACTGTATGGATTGGCCGCTCTTGATCTTTTCCATCAGTGCTACCCAGAGGGCAGGACCATATGTTCGACTCAGGGCTGTAGAGAGCCGATCTTCAGCCTGGGCCCTGTGTGATCCACACTGACCCCTCGGGACTGACTTCCACCTCCCACTTAGGGCTAACTCACCACTGAGGATGATTTGGAAACTCAACTCTAAGAATCAGAATTTGAGGAGGGAGGCACAAAGAAAAGATGTTTCAGATGTGGCTGACAGAGACATCATTTGAAATTCAGAGCATCATCCATGAAACCTAGCTTCCGTAAAACACCTTAACTCAGGGTGGCTCATGCACCACCCAGCAGCCTGCCCACCAAAAGAAGCTGCAGCCTGAGAGGTGCCAGTAGAGTGTCTGTCTGTCTGGCAGGTCATCACTTGACCTATTGTTTTTTTAATCATTGACTTCCCACAGCTGCTCCTCTAACTGGGTCCCAGCATCTCTTTCAACCCCAGCGAGACCCTGGCCTAGTGTGACAGGGGTGAAGAGACAGAGCAGTGAGGAGGGTACAGCTCCACAAGCTGCCTCTGTTCCCACACAGGGCTGATTGGAAGATTGATTTATAGAGGGCCCTTTGTAATAAATTGTTCCTCTCCTCACTCGCAGTGGGGGGCCAGCTGCTGCAGGCTCACTCAGCATGGAGGACACAACTGTGGATTTAGAATGCTTGCAGAGCAGATGGGCGGCCTCTCAGCGTCTTAAGGCAGGCTGCCAATTTGAGTTTGTGCAGCCATTTGATCTATTTTTTTCTCCTGATGTTCATATCATTCGATCTGTAGAGCAGCATGGTGTCTGGGGACAGAGTACTAGACTGCCAGGCTGGGCTGGGCCCCTGGGGCTTCCTGGCCATTCTTCACAGCATTTGAACTCTGGTCTGCAGAGTCTTGTGGTAGTGCAGGCACCCTGCAAGAGTGCACAGGCAATAATAAAGATGCACCAGGAACTGTCAGTGTGAAGTTCTGTACAGTCTGTGGTTGTCACGGGCTACAGCACCAGCATGAGGTGAGGGACCTTTACCTCTAAGCAGGGCAATACCTTGCAAGGGACACTGCAGGAGAGGACTGCCTACCCAGAGGACTGGAAGGTGAATAAAGGAAGGCTCTGTTGGCAAACAAAATGAGCTAGGCCTGGGCATGCTGCATCCTGCATGGGTCTGGCCAGGACAGGCGGAGCCACCTGCTGATCTGCATTACTAGAGAGTAAGCTGAGGGAGGAGCAGCAGGAGAAAATCCAAGCATGCTGTGCAGGGCCTGGTACTCACACTGGCTTAGTCTATTCAGGGTACCAGACATCTTATACTGAATGGCTTATAAATCATAACAATGAGTTTCTTACAGCTCTGGAGGCTGAAGTCCCTGGTCAAGGCACCAGCAGAATTAGTGTCTACTGAGGATCCTTTCCAGGTTCATCATTGGCACCACCTTACTGTGTACTCACATGGGAAAACAAGCCAAGAAGCACTCGGGTGGGGGGCACTGTTATAGAGACGCTAATCCTATTCCTAAGGCTGCACCGTCAGGACCTAGCCATCTTCCACAGTTCCCACCACCTACCATCATCACAACGGAGGGCAAGATTTCAACCTTTGTATTGTAGAGGAATACGTATGATCAGACCATGAGTCGGTTCTGTAACCAAGTAAACTGCATGAACAGTGTGCTCTTCAGTTTTTTTGTTTGTTTGTTTATTTTCAGTTTCCCTCACAGTGTAATAGAGAGTAAAATAAAAGTCCCACATCCACTGTGGGGCTTGAGATAGGATCATTCACTCCATCCATAAACATTTATTGAACATCATGTGTATTGGACATGTAGGATGACCAGTGATACATATACAAATAAGACATGCTCACTATCTTCTGTCTAAGGGGTAGGTATCTACAGGCAGAACTAATTGGTAAATCAGGAAGTTAAGGACAGAGTAAGTGACATAGGGCTGAGGAAAGGCAGGGGAATGTGCAGTTTTTGTAAAGCTATACTAGACATTTTGAGGGATGCTGTGCAATTAGTTGTTCCAGAATCTTCTATGGCACAAGGAAAGGCACAACCACCAGACTCTCCCATCTCAAGAAGTCAACAAGCTTCCTTCAGAAGAAGAAAGCATTGGACCAGGATACAGAGTTGGGCTTAGCTGTTTAGTCACCCAGGGTTGGAAAAATAAGCTCTAATAAGGATCTAACCTCTTTTTATTCTGAGCATTTCTTTTTGCTCTCCAAAAGAGAATATTCATTTGCTCCCCTGGCTCTGGGGGGTGAGGCAGGTGATGGATTTACAGGAGCCATGAGGAACTACTTGAAGATTCTTTTGTGGCTGGGTACTTGGGGTGGAGGCAGTTGCATGCTGAGATACCGGTTGGCAAAATAATTCATGCACAGAATAGAGACTTGCTTTCGTTTTTTAAAAAATTAGGATTTTATGTCATGGAAAATTCATCACATCTGAAGCTATATTTTGTCCTATGTCCTTGTATCCTTGCAGACCTATTGTGAGACAAACTGGGCTCTCCAAACGCTAAGAAAAGCCACCATTTTAGCAGTGTTGATTAATTAGCATCATCATTAATTATGAGGACATTTAAAGTAGCATTCTCCTTTCGTGCACTGGATTATTCATGCAGTCACTTAACCAGCGTTACTGAGTCTGTAGTACATACTGGGTACCGTGCTCTGCTCTAGGAATATGGGGTACGTGAAACAGACATGGTTCCTGCCAGAAGATTTAGAGTCTACAGAAAGGAGGTAAACAATGAACAAGCAGAAAAACACATAATTATTTGATTGCATTGGCATATTGCATATCAGATGCAAATGTTGTATGTTATAATTGATGTAACATTAAAATACAGTATATTTTGGGACCATTATGCAAGGATATGTAGCCCAATTATGATGGTTAAGAAAGTTTTCCTTGAGGCTTTCTGCCTGTAGGTTAAGCTTTAAAGAATAAGCAGGTATGAATTAAGTGAGGAAAGTGAGAATAGGTGAAGCAGAGGGCACTGTGTTAGAAATTCTGAAAGTGGGAACAGCCTTTTGCTGTTATGAAAGACAGCCAATATGATTACTGAGTAATCAAGAACCTGAATCAAAAGACAGTGTGGTCAGTGCTCAGGTTCAGGGAACAAAATGGGCCAGGAGAATGAGAGATTAAGAACCAGAGCAGAAGAAACAAGAAATCACAGACAATCAGGTGCGCCTGTGGCCAGCTTGTTAGTGAACAGACCTATTGTTCCAGTCTCATATTCTGTCCATTCTTTAATATCACCTCCATGTGCTTGGAGAAATGGTGTATCACACAGTCACCTACTCAGGGGTTTGCTATGCACAGTAGAGTATCAGCACTGAGAAGCTCTGTAGCTGAGAGCCATGTTTATTCGAAGATTCCCCAAATGTATTAGGCTATAGAAACACATGAGGAAATAGTGTCTAGAAGAAGAAAATAAAAGAATTGCTGTTTAAGGGTCTGAGTTACCTGGACTTGGATTAAATTCTGACTGTGTTGTTTAATAGCTAAGTATCTGAGGACAAATTATGCCAAAGATCTACATCCCAGAGTGCTCCGCTATAACATAATGAGGTCAACAGCTATCTTAGATGTATCCTGTGAGGGTAAAATATATACAAAGGTAAAGTCTCTATTTCAGTGCCTGACATTGAACACAGTAGCTGTTAAATAAACATTAATGAACATCTTCTCTTCTTTCTCAAATAAAACAAACCAGATGATACTTTAGGGAATATTCCCATCATAAGTCACTGTAGAATAAGAAAATCTCTTAGAACTAATAACAAATGTCTCTAATGAAAAGGACTCAACAAATTCTGAGTGCCATGATGCTAAGTGCCCTCCACTGGAGCACATTGTCATGAAATTTCCTAACTTGGAGATTAAGAAAAATGTCTCATGGTTTCCAGAAGGAATGAAAGGTCAAACGTAAAGAACTCGGAGTCAAATAAGCCTAAGACTTCTCGATGGTCAAGCCAAAACCTGGATGACAAAGAATTCTCTCCAAGGCTCTGAAAAAAAAATTGTTTTTTCAAAAAGTGAAGCAATCATTACTTTTTAAAAGAGGCAAACTATAGTGAACCCTTGAGTTATAACCAGCCCAACAGCTGAACACCTTGGGTTGTGACCAGAATTTTAGTTTTAACTTATGAACAAAATCTTGAGTTAGAACCCAAATGCCAGCCCACTTTTGTTTCCATACGGTCTCAAATACAGATTTAACACTTAAAGAATTCTGGAAAAAACATTACAACATCCTTGCCTGTGGTGGTGGGGAGGGGGTTGAGAAATTCTGGGCCAATGCCTCTCTAAGGACACTGAGATCTACCTATATACAGGAGACTTTAAAGGCTGGGTAGAGGAGCCTGAGCCTTCAGTTGACCTACTTAAGGTACAATCAGCGCTTTGGAAATTAATTGGGCTCTTAACTCAAGAGTCCACTATATAAGGCAAAAAGGAGTCAACCTGGCTGTTTATAATATCCATGAAGTCTTAATAGAAATATTCACGGCTTAGGTGTCAAAGTATAATATAGCTATGCTGGTGAAATAGAGAAGTAAAGAAAGAGTAAGCTAGTCTTCATTTAATGCTCAAGGAAGTTGCTATCCAAGGATGATAAATCAAGAAATAGTATAAATATATTATTTAGCAATTTGGAGATCAGTTTCAGAAGCAATAGTCAGAAGAAATGGAGATCGGTGTTTTTTGGGGTTTTTTTTCCTCTGTTAGTATTTTACACCATTTGACATTTTAAAATAAGTATCCATTGCTTTGATTTAAAACAATCCAGTTTGAAAAAACAAACTATACTTGTACAAAGTTTACCATTATACAAAAGCTATATCTATGAATGATCAAGGGCTGAAGGAGACCAGAGTCATAGCCAAAGATGAAAGAGCCTGTGTGCAGATAGCAGACCAGCCTTCCAAAAGCAAACCTGCTTTCCTCCTCCACAAACTTACGACAAAATAGAACCTATTTCACAGGAACAGCACGGAAACCACATCAGAGAATATGTATAAAGTGTTGGACAGAAGTTTTGTCCCATTCTGATCACTGATAAATTACAGTTATTGTTAAAGAAGGAAAAAGGAAAGAGAGAGAGGAAGAGAATCAAATTATGTTTGGCTTGACTTAGGGGAGAGGATGCCATCAGCACAGCCTCCTAGGCAGCAAGTCTTCAGGGCAGGCTGTCTTCTTAGCAACCATCTACTTAAAGAGACTTTGTCAAGGTTGACAGGCTCAATTTAATATACATTAAAAGGAACTTAGCTTGTTTGTTCTGTTCTGAAAAGACTGTTGTTCTGGAGAGAGGGGTCAACTTCACTACAAGGTTAAAAGACTTACTCAAGAAAACCACCCCCCTGGCCCACCACCTCCCCAATCATCCCAGTTGCATTTTATAGTGTCCACATTCTCACTTGGAAACCATCTGTTGCCACATTTGCCTCTTGCAAGGCCTGATCCTTCCAGGTAAAACCTCTTTTCTGGGCATGATGAAGCTCTTCCGGGCCCCACCCTGTGCACCCCTCCAGGAGGGCCACTCTACCAGGCTGCTTTCTCAGCACCCAGGGTAACTCACCAACACCACGCTGCTCCCCAGGACTTCTGTGGCACAAAGAAACCTTAGTGTGTAATAGTCAGACATAAAGAGTGAAGACACCCAGCTAGGAAGCTGTGAAGTGAAGAGAAAGGAAGAGTTGACTGACTCCAACCCTGGGCATGTCTCAGAAGGCCACAGTGCCTTGATGTCAGAAGGAGCATTGAGCAGCATGGACAAGGAGAAAGAGTTGCCAGATGAATCCCATCTTTTCTCTTCCTAGTTGTACACATTTGAACCAGCTCCTAGATCCCTCTGCCACTCAGTTTTGCCACCTACATAAAAAAAGTGGTCCTCATGGTGATGACCTCATGGTCTGACCCACCAGAGTGAGACTGAAATGTACAAAAGCTGAGAGTATGAAGCAGCACATCAACCTAAGAGCAGAACAGCCAAAAATTTTAGAATGAGTAGCTGCAGCAACCTCAGGCTCACCTAGCATCTGCTATCAGTACATCTTGCTGACTCTTCTGGTCCATGAATCTGTGCTCTGATTCTCTACTGCAGCCCATTTCCTTATTTATTAAGTAAACTTCAACTCCCTCTTCTTTCTGCTGCTCAGCTCTGCGCAGATCCTAGATTTGGTCAGCACCCACCACTGCTAGTTAAAGACATTTTCCTTTGCAAACAATAGTGTAGGCATTAGCCAGGGAGCTCAGCTCTGAATGCCAGGAACTGGCCGAGGGGTCTTCCATTTTTAGGCTGCTCCATGCTGCCCTTCAGAGTTTCATGGCTCATCCTCACTGGCTCCAGAAACCTCACAGTCCATGGTTATGTGAAAGGACCATTTTCTTACTTGAGTCACTTTTATTATGTTTAGAATGACAACCATATGACCAATTCGTGATAAAAGATTAGTGAGAATGGTGAAGGAGAAAGAAAACTGCAGGACGGTTTAAGGAGAAAGGATGAGATAAGAAAATAAAAGATGGGGAGAAGCAGATGGCAGGGAGGCAGGGTGAGGAGAGGGGAGCGCTGAGTGCCTCGCCTTCTCTGGAAGACTGTGCCTCGGATCCTGGATTCCCAGGTACACTGGGACATAACACAGTGGCCCCCAGCTTCAGCACAAACCTGGTATCGTGTCCTATGCTCTCCCTGCCTCTGGCAAGTCCTTGTCCCCTCCAAACCTCACTGTATTCATCTGTGAGGCAGAAAAAAATGCTACGACCAACCACACAGGATTGTTTTTAAGAGGAGCATTGAGGCCTGAACAGCAGGGGCCTTGGCCTCAGCACAGTTGTGGGCTCAGGAAACAGTCTTCCCCACAGATGTGATGGGCTCCAGAGGCCAAGGCTCCATGATGATCCCTGGAAACCATAGCTCAGGGCCTCACCACGCTGCAGGAGCTGAGGGCTTTCAACTGGTCTGCTCCTTTTTTCCATTTGAAGACAGGCTCTGCCCGCCAATCAGCTTCCCTTCCTTGCTTAACTTCCTTCCATTAATTTTGTTGCATTTGCTCAGGGGAGAAATATATTAAAAAAAAAAAAAAGTCATGCAGTCTTCCAAATTAGCTCTTGAAAGCCATTGTAAATTCATAAACCAAACCATCAGAAGAGCCACAGTCTCACAGGACAGAGCTCACAGCATCTGCATTTCCTCAGGGTCCACCCGTGACTGTGTACCTGGGAGTGGGGCAGGGGTGCCCTGAGCCTGCTTTTGTACCCACTGGTGGGTGCAGCATTAGTAACTTCAAGTCTGCTTTGCTCACCCATCCTCCAAGGAACCCTTCAAATTCCTAGCTCCTGTGTGCAATTAAGTACATTAAATCAGCTGCCGTAATTGAGTTCAGTTCAATTTCTCACTTCAGACTTGGAAAATTGTGTGTAAGGAAAGATTCTCATGCCTTTCTAATCAGCCAGAGTTGACAGAAGAAAGAGAAAAAAAAAAAAAAAAAGAAAACTTCTGATCACTCAACCCATTAAGCAAATGTTGGCGACAGTGCCAGTCTAATTACTAGGTTACTACAGACTCCAGGTGTTTTTGAAAACAACATGGTAAGTCCGAAGGCCTCCACATTTCCAAAACTTAATGGCTTCCCTCTTTACATCTTCAGCTTCTCAGAATCTGTGTGGAGGCTGACCTGAGGAAGAACTGGCCTCTGAGCACCACGCCTCCCCTGTTGCTTCCTGGCAGGAGCTCTGCCGATTATATGAGATGCTTCCTGAACATGCCACACATGTCATTACATCAACCCGTATAGCCCTTCGGCCCTCTTCAGTAGCAGGCTTTGAAACACAGGAGCATTCAGTGCATCATTATCCTCAATAGACGGAAGGTACCACAATACATGGAGCCGTTGACAGACAAATAGGTACAGGAATTATAAAATATATACACATAAACATACACACACTGAAAAATTAATCAGTTCATGG
This sequence comes from Petromus typicus, assembly GCA_004026965.1. Classification (NCBI taxonomy): domain Eukaryota; kingdom Metazoa; phylum Chordata; class Mammalia; order Rodentia; family Petromuridae; genus Petromus; species Petromus typicus. The sequence goes on from PVIR01018108.1 coordinate 23,090, forward strand.
CAGATGCTACATGGATGAATTTAGAATGGAAGAAATGAAATTTTTAAAATCCTATATGATTACGCATCTACAAAATACCTAGGACAGGTAAATTCAGAGACAAAAAATAGATTCAAAGTTAATATAGGTTAAGGGAAGGGACAAATGGCAAATTCATATATAATTTTCATTCAGGGTGATAGAAAATGTGGAAATAGCCCTCATGCACATGAAGAGTTCAACTTGATGTATCGGTGATAGAGCTGAAGGGATGTCTTACTCAGCTACCATCTTTCTCTGATTCCCCTCAAATTTTGGAAACTATCATAAGGTTAAACAACATGGAGAATGTAACTAAGTCCACTGAACTGTACACTTAACAAGTGTTAAAATTATACATTATGTTTTGTATATTTTGTACCAGTAATAGTAAAAGGTTTAAAAAATATGCAGAAGCAATAGAAGCTCAGTTAAGCCATTGGATGATTATGATTCAATTGAGTGAAATGTCAGAAAAACAAGCCCAGATGACTTATGAACAGGAAAAATTGACAGGCTCAAGTCAAGGGGGCATCCGAGGTGAGGGCTAGATTTTGGACTGTGCAGACCCCTTTTCCTTACCTTTCCAGATTTTCTTGCTGGCTCTCTCTTCATAATTTTTAGGGGAGCCTGTGCTGCCTGGGCCAAATCAGCAGGGTTCCTGTAACCTGTGGCTTTCCACTGGGCACAGCCAAGGAAGCACAGTGAGACACACAAACATGGTGAAGTCAAGTCGTTTCTTTTCCTGACTTTCTCTCTCAGGGTCACTTCAGGCTAGCTAAGTTCCTTGATCCAAGGTTGTTTTTCTTCTCTGAGGACCCTCTCTCCATGATCCTCCCTTGGTAGGGCCTGGTAACTACCCTGTCCTGCATACCCGGGGACTTCACGGCAGAAACAGGTCTACTGTCATTGGCCCTGGCTACTACAGTCCCTGCTTTTTCAGTGTGTGCCCGGGCATCCTACTCCTCTGCTCACAGTGAAGGGTCCTTTGGAGAAACTTTCCCTGTGTTATGTAGATCTGTGGGAGATAGGGGAAGAGGACGCAGCCAGAATCTTTGTGGCAAACTCTAGTCCCCTGTGGGTCCTACAGCAAAAAGGTTAACAACCAACAAACAACAAATTCGGAACCTTGAGAAAAAGTCTGAGCCTGGGCTCAACTCTTGCTACTCTGAGCAGCAGCAGCCAAAGGCCAAAAACTGCAATAGCAGAAGAGGAATCAAAACAGTCCATAATCCTAGATCACCTCCACCTATATTTGGTACCAATGCTTCACACCCATAATCCTGGCATACATAAAACAGGGTGGTCCCACAATAATCCTATAGTTGAAGATTATATAGAGTATGGCAGACTTCCTTATATCCTAGTAAATCCCAGTAAGTCCTTAGGCCAATAATCCTACTGTAGTAATATTTGTAGTTTAAAATCCCACAGAGCAGGGCAGATGTCTGAAATAATCCCAGCAGTTGATCCCCCAAGCAGGGCAGATGTCCATAATTCTAAGTAAGTAAGTTGTAAGTCTGAGTAAGTCATCCACAATTCGCAGTATAGATCAACTTTTCTTGTTTGATCCTGACTACAGTGAGACTTCTAATAACTCCTTCCAGAGCCTTGACTCTGCACCTCCTAGTTCCATCTTTTGCTGGACTGCTCTGAGTCTAAACTTTCATGGTGGCAGCACTAACAATAGTCTCTGTAATTCTCTTACTCTCAGGATCCATTGAAAAAGCCAAGATTTTCATTACTCAAACTACTATCAATTCCCATTTCCTCTCTCTGGCTCAAAGAGAGTGTGCCATGTACCCCTTCACGAGCCTATCACTGTGACCAGGAAACAGCTGCCTGATATATCAGCTGTCTTCTGGATGAGGAATGTATGAGAGAACAGCTACTTCAGGGATTTATACCCCAAAAGAGAGTAAATTGAAGCCTTTTGGCACAAACCATGGCTATGTAATAGTCACTTGCTTGCCTTTCCAACTTGCCTACTTTTATCTAGTGTTGCCAGGCAAACTTTTAAACAGGAAATTAGGATCGAGCTCAGGACAGAGGTTCCAGTAGAAACACTTGTAAGAAGCATGATGGGAAGGAGATGAGCAACCTATGCTAAGTCAGAGAAGGAAGATGTCACAAAAGAAGCACATTCCTCTAGGTCATCCAAGAATGAACAGCTTTGTCTTCAAACCCCAGAAAAGGAAAGACAGGGTTAAAATAATAAATGTAGAAATCAGGAATCAAATTCAACAGGTAAAATGTGACCTCTGAAAGCTACTCAACAGATAGCTTTCAGGAAAGGCATGGAAGTAACCACCAGTGAGTGTATCTCAGATATGCAAGAAAACCAGCACCATATAAATCAGTCCCCAAAACAGCATTGAAGCTAGATACCTAAGCTTTGTGCAATACCCAGACATATTTATTTCATTGGCACTAATCAGGAACAATTAGATGTCTTTTAAAAATATCTTCTGAACACCTGTAAGGGCTAGGTGTTAAGTGTATAGTAACAAAGAAGACGGAGTCCTGCACTGAAAGAACGTGTTGTACAGAGTGGCAGCTAAGTCAATAGTTCCAGGGCTGAGCATTTGGAGCGGTAACATATTAGGGCAGGAAATAAGATTTGACCAGCTGCCAGTGGTCACGAAAGATTCCCCAAATGATGTAGCCCCTGGTTGAGTACTAGAAGTTTCTGAAGATATATGTAAAGTAGAAAGAGCTAGAGTTCTGAGACCTGGGTTCAATCTTAGTCCTAATATCCAGGCATTTTGGACCCCTTTCAAGTTACATAATACATGGGTCCCATTAATAAAGTGGAGCACCTTTTCAGAAGTCATGTCTTGAACGCTACCAAAAGTGCAAGATAGTGTCTCCCCAAAGATCACATAGTACTTTATGTGACCCCCTTAAAAGCATGAAACATTCATTACACAAATATTTATAGGATACCATCTATATTCAAGGAATGATGCATAAAACTCTCATGCCTTGTTATCATTATGATTACCTGTTTACTCCATGCTGGCTATTCCTACAGCCCCCTATACTGTCACAAGTTCTGGGAAAAGATTATAGCATGTGAATCCCCTCTGCCTAACATAAAAGTGTTATTTAGAATCACTGAGTGAATCCATAAGTGAAAAAATAGATAAAAAAGCTAAATGATCTCAAAGATCCCTTTCATCCATAAATTACTATGAAATTTGGTAAACACTAAAGTACAGATGGTCCATGTGGGGGACCAAAGGACATGAAGGGGTGCCCAACTTGATCTAGGAAAGCTTCTGAGAGATGACACATCTGTGACTCTCAGAATAGGACCCACTGCCAGACATCATCTTTATCCAGCTTTAAAGTACAGGGTTCTTCTTGCCTAGTTGTCGATCAGCCAAAACGTGCCATTTTAGGCTAACTTCCAGGCTCAGTGCCCAGCACAGGTCTTCCCAAAGTATTCATGATTTTAAGGGAGAAAACAGATCTCTTTAATTCAATTCTTTCTTTTTAGTTATAAAGAATGATTTGATCATTAAGGAAAATTGCAAAAGCCAAATAAATATCATCCCTTCTGAGCATTTAGCCACTATTAATGTAATGGTATGAGTCTTCCCAGGATGTTTCTTAAGTATTTTTTATTTTTACATAATATTATTGATAATTCTTTTCTAAAATTTGTTCTGCTTGAATTTGTTTAACATTACATCATAAGCATCTAGCCATACCATAAAAATGCCTTCAGAACCATCATTTTAAATTGCTACAGAATGTTCTATTTTATATAGATGAGTCACAATTTACATAACCAATCCCAGATCAGACATTTAGGTTACTTCCAATACTCATTATTATAATAAGCTGCCCTGTGGTAAACATGCTGGTGTGTAAAGCTATATTTGCATTTCTGATCTGGTCCTTAGGACAAAATTGTGAAAGTAGAATTAATAAGTAAAAAGGCACTATTTTCTGACTCTTGCTAGTTTTCAAAGTTACCCCAGTATGGATGCTACTCAAAGAGTTCAAGAAATTATATCTCTGTAGCTGATAACTTTGTTGTATTTTCTTTCTCCTCCACTTAACTTTGCCCAGTTAATCTGGTGCCCCTTTCTCTCCATCTTTATGGCATCTTCCAAGTTAGAAAAATCTGGAGAAGGAATGGAAAGGAGGTGGCACTGATTGCATTTAGATCCTTCTCCTCTTACACAGCAGGGAAAGCAAAGCCACCTCAGGCCTTGGCATTTTAATTAACCTCCTACCAGCAGGAAGCTGATCCCTACAGTTAGTCATTGCTCTAAGCCCAGTGCCAGGCCCCACAAGAAAAAGCAAGTGGCAGACTGCACAGGTGATATACAATAGCGAGATCCGACTCTGCCCACACATGTAGGAAATGGCCTGGGGTAGTTACGTATGTCATGGACAGGAGACCCCCTGACCTCCCATCAGCTCTGGACCAGAGACAGAGGGCTTTGCTGGACATGCACAAAAGTATTCACCTGGCCTTCTAAAGTCCCACCCCAAATAACACTACGATATATAACCAAGTTCAAGCTCCAGCCCACATAGTCAAGATCAGGAAGAGCCAGCTTATATCAAGCTCCAAAGAAGATTTCTCATCAAAGAGACTTGAGTCATAGCTCAAGTCAAGAGAAGCCATGCTTAGGAGAAAGGCAGGATACTCCTGAAATCAGAGCCTATCAAAACAAGTGCCTGGTACACTAAAGATGGAACCCTGGAAGGAGTGTGTCTGTGGATACCAAGGATTTAATGGTGAAGACAAAGTCAAATCCAGATCCCTGACTCCCAACCAGTGCTCTTCCCACTATAACATTCTACCTATATTTTGTTCAAAGAGAGATGATCACTTGAGTTTTTAAGCCGTTTTAACTGTAGCAAATGCCAGTAGTTGGTAGGGACAGAACAGTTCCTAAGGGATGCCACCTCCCTCAGTGGTTATGTTTCTGAGAGTTATTGTTTCCAGAAGCCTACAGTCTAGTGGCCCCTTTCTTCCTTCATTGTCTCTACTCATAAATCAGACATACTGTTCTGCCAGAAGAGCATGCTCAACCTAGACCAAGCAAAAATACTGTCTGGTGTTTCTTCTGAAGAACTTTTTAACAAGCTGGAAACCACATAATGAAAGCTGCCACAAAGCCTGGCCATGGAGTACTAGCACAGTATCAGGAGAGATGAACATGAAGGTCTAAACCCAGGATCTGCCACTCTGTAGTTTCTCACTGTCTCCTGTCTCAGTTTCTCCATCTTCAAGTTGGACAGGATACTCTTACTATGTTTTTCTCAGGAGTCATTGTTGGGATCCGCTGAGATCATGTGTGTATAACCTCACTGTAAACTCCACAACCTCCCCAAATATAAGCCAATGTGTTGTTGAGTATGAAGATTTAGGAGTTTGGGAAAGAATGTGACATTCAAAGGAGGCAGCACGCGCAGACCACCTGGTCCCTCTCCTGCAATGGAGATGTGAGCTCTTCAGAGGCATCTTGTAACAGATGATCTTATTCTAACTATTTTTTAAAGCGCGCACTCAAAAAAGAAATGAAATATTTCCCAGAACTCTCATGGATGAAACTGATAATAGTAGTGTTTCTTTGGTTAGGCTGGGCCAACAGGTGGTAAAGTGGGACAAAAATCACATCTTTTTTTAGCTATTTAGATTCCTAGTAAAATGAAATATCTGTCTACTTATTCTTAGTACATTAATATTCTTAAAATCTTATGTTCTGGGCTCTCAGCCTTGAGGGATCTGGGGAGTGCCTCAGCTCACTCTGGATTCTGCCACCTAAGATACAGGATGTCTTTTTGCTTGCCTGGCAGGCTTTTTTTATACTTTTAATCAGTGGATACTTTATCATTCATTCTTCATTCATTCATTCATTTAGATAGCTAATTATTGAAGAGTAAAGACTAGCAAGACTATTTACGAGGAGTCAAGGTGTCTATCCATAGAGCCAGGCAGGGTAGGATAGGAGAGATAAATTAGGGTTTGGCTTTCTGTATTGTCTGACAGGCCTAGACAGATCCTCATCTCTTACTAGCTGTTCCAAGGCTCAGTTTCCTACTTGTGAAGCAGTATTACCCAGGTTCATGTGTTATGAAATATGGTGTGGCCCTCATTGCTACACTATCACAGATCTCAGGGAACACTCTCAGAAGTTTCTCAAGTCAGTGCATTTTTTTGTTGTTGTTGTTAGTATTAATATTAAGTCCAGCTCAACTAAACTAGAACCTGTATGAGATCCAGGACTACCATTTGTTTGTTCACCACTGTCTCCCTAGATCCTAGCATAGTGTGTGTGTGGTGGAGGTGAATTCTCACACAACCTATCCCATAATCCTTTTTCATTTACCTCTGAGAAAATTCATACAGGTTATGAGAAAACATCTCATGAAGGCGAAATGAGTTATCCTAGTTCATGTAGCTGGTAAGAGTCTTAGCCTGCACTCAACCTGGAGTTCTCTGGCTCCTGGGACTCTGCTTTGGTCTGTAGTCAGAGAGTTAAAGTGGGCTGTGTGGAGCAGAAAGTGCTTAGACAGTCATTGTCCAACTCCTGGAGAAGGAACATCAGGGGTCCAGACAGAAGGCACAAATGGGAAAAAGAAGAAGCACTCAGAAGCCATCAAGTGATCCAGGTGCTTGTGAGTCCACGAGCCTGCAGAGGTGAGAGTGAGTCCAAGGCGAGCTGGAGTGCATATTCCCAAGCTGGAATATGAAATTCATCCAAGGACTTTAAGCACCGTAATCAGGACAGTGGCACCTCCAGACATGGGGAAGTTCTCTGGCAGAGGTGGAGGGTTATCACAGGAAAGAATGCATGAAGAGCCGGGTGAGGCTTTGATGGCATGATCCTTCTGCCACCACCTATCACCATCTGAACTTGGATGCATAACTGCACGTGAGTCTCAGGCTTGCAGTCCATGTAACAGATGGTGAAGTACTGACCTCAAGAGCCTTCTGTGAGTGGGACATAGACAGTACCTGATACTCATGAGGTGTTTTTGCTGTTAGGCAGGTGGAGAGAACGTTAGCAGTGAAATATTTCAGGGGTAGAATTACAGAATGTAGCTGCTGCTTGGAGGTAAGAACTAAGAGAGAAGTAACTAAAAGGTTCTGGATGTCTGTAATTCATGGGGAAAGCATCAGGAAGACACGTTTTCCCCTGTAGAACCCTGAGTCAAATGACTCTTACGTCAGAAACCATGTCCTATACCGCTACAGCCCTGGGCATGGCACTCCAAAACACTGCCTCATTCTGCCCCACTTTAGACCAGGACTCATCTTCTGGATACCTAGAGTAATATTGGAAAATCAAGGAAACCTTCGTGTAATTTTCCCTCCTCTACTTATAAAGACTAATAATAACTAATATTTGTATGGTACATTCCAGTTTACAGAACATTTTCCTCTATGTTATTGTGAGAGATAAGAGAAAACTCATCAAATATAACTGGCTTATTGAACAGTCGGGACTCAGCGGGGCACAAATACAAGCAGGTTTTATTTTTTCTCTAATCACCACCTTCAATGATGTTGTCAGATCTTCCTTTCTCACCCCTTAATGACACCTGAGGAAAATTCTATATTTTTCTGGTTGGTTTTGAGTTCATAAATGCCCAGCTCAGTTTGAAACTTCAATCTTATATCCTATTTAATGTGCCCCTGATTTTTTCTGTTAGGCCTTAGACTAAGCCACTGGCCATAGAGATGGGGAGGAGAGAAGTGTGCCCTTAACTTAAAGCAGGGTATGAAAGACAAGGAAAATCAAGTTTCTCCTACAGAACTGACCGCTGTTTTAAGCTTCTCAGGCTAAACCTCTTATGCTCGGCATAGCAGCTACTCAAACATTGGTACTTTCATGGGTATACATACGTGAGTTCTGCAAAGAGTCTGGAGGGGGAAGGAAGGAAGGAACTCACCATGATGAACCCCCTCCAACCCTACCCTCCTTCCCCAGCTCCCATCCAATAGGCTACACCCCACAACCCTTAAAGCCATTGTCCTCACTCCTGTCCGAAGCCAGTCTTCTTGGATGAGGGACAGTAGATATCTCCAGATTGACTACTTTCTATAATGGATTCTTGACTCTGGAAAAATCTCCTTCTTGTCATTCCACATTCTGAGAGTGCAGGCCTCCCAACTGCTCTCCTCTCTGCTCTGCCACCTTTCCCCAACTGTCTGCACCCACTATTCAGACAGATGGGAAGTAAGTCAGTTACCTCACTGTAGGAACAGACACCAACTGAAGCAGGAGAAGTCTCTCTCTCCTGTCGGAAATTGCTGACATCCCCAGTCTCTACAGAGGGCATTTGGGCCTTGCTTGGACATAAGACTAATGATTTACAGTTAAAAGGTTTCTCACCAGCTCCTTACTCTTCTATTTAACTGACTTGCAGAATGAAGGAGTATGTAGCTAAGGTTTAAACATATGGCACCTGTGCATTTTTTTAAAATGTGGTACCTCTCATTCTTTTATACCTAGATTTAGGTTCTAGTAGCTAATTTCTTCCTCTCCATTCAATCTGTAAGTATTCATGCTTTTCTGCCAAATCATAAATCTTTTGTTCCCTCTCCTTAAGTGGAAGGATTAGATGAATGATATTAGTTCCAGGGCCTTTCTTTTGGGAGAAAGCAAGGGTGGGCAGGAATAGAAGCTGGACCCCAGAGAGCTAGAGCACCCTGTTTTCTGAGAGGGTCTGAGCACAACTGGGCTCCAAAGGCCTATGGACCAAAAGAACAAAACTTGGAGAAACTGTGGTGTATAGGAGGTGTTAAGCAGTAGAGTAACGTAGGAAGCAATCCTTTAACACAGTTGGTTGTCTGTTTTAAGTATGCTCCATACGTTAATGCTGTTAAGAGAGAGTGCAGTAAAGTTTTCAATTGCTTGGCAATCACTCTTAATGTCATTTGGATAAAATGACTCTAGAAGGAAGGTAAGTTTCAGGCAAGTTCCAGAATCTTTCATAAATCACAACTCTGAAATGTTTGTATTGTCGTTTCATTTCTAAAATGTAAAAACTGAAGCATAAAGAAGTAAAAAAAGGAGTAGATTGACTCTAGCTCTAATGTCAACCTAACTTTGATTACCAAAACCTTGCCGCTCTATAGTACTGTCACTGTGTAACATTAAAGAGAACACTAGGCCTTACAAATTTGACCAAAATGGGACAGTGTGAAGGGAAGGAGTCTCCAAATTGCTAAAAGCCTATATAGGATTTGGGCTCATTCAACACCCATTCCTATAAGCTGGAATTGGATAGACTCATTAAGGTAGCAAGCAGTTAGTGCCCCTCTTAAGGATGGCTTTATTTCCTTCATAGGGCCACAGAGAATCAAGGCTCAAAGAGTTAAGTAAGAGCTACCATGGCCAGGCTTCTGCCTCTGGCAGGACCACCCGAGTCCTCCAGGAAACAAAAAGCACTGTATAAAAAAGTGGGATCTCAGGCCCCATCCATAACTGGAAGCATCCAAGAAAGCGGAGGCAGGCTCTGGGCTTAGATGTCTGGCTCTTCCACAACTGGGAGCAATCTTCCAGGACAATAAAACAATAGAAAGTTTAGACAAGCTATTGGAGCCGTGAAAATTTGAGGACTTTCCCAGAACCTCTACTCCAGGTTGGAGGCTGGGCTAATGTTCCTCAGTCTGCATGATCCATTTCTGTGACACTGGAGAGGCTGTGCCCCACATTTTCAGTTTGGCCTGACCAACATAGCATTCTGAGCAGCACAGCATTCTAGTACAACACCAGAATCCTATCTCAGTGTCAAGAGACACCCATCCTCCTGCAGGGGCATCCAGTATTCTTTTATCCTTGCTTCATTTCTAATTCAAACAACAAAAGTACAATACACAATACATATTCACACAAATGAAATATATGTGCCTTCATATGAATATATACTCCACTAAATAACTATACTTCCAAAAGAATTTTTTTTATTTTTTATAAGGTTGCTAGATTTCGCAAAAAAAAAAAAAAAAAAAAAAAAATATATATATATATATATATATATATATGATGCTATGAATTTCAGAAAAACAGTGAATAAATTTTTAATATATGAAAGCCACCTTGTAATATTTTTGATACACCAAGAATTAGTCATTATCATTTGAAATTCAGATTTAAGTGGGATCTTATATTTAAACTAGAAGCTTTAATTCTCATATGAGTTTTATCAGATTATTAGCCTCTAGTGTGTTTGAAGGTTGAAATTTAAGGGAATAAGCAGCTTTTTTTGTTGTTTTGTTTTGTTTTTGTATGAGACAGGATCTTGCTTTGTAGTTCAGGCTGGCCCTGAACTCTCACTATGTAGCCCAAGCTAGCCTCAAATTCAGCTATCCTCCCTCCTCTGCCTTCTTAGTATTGGGATTACAGATATGAGCCACCAGGCACAGCGTTGTGGTGTGTGGTTCCTGGGGATCAAACTCAGGACCTTGCTCTTATGAGGCAGATGGCAGAACCACTGAGCTAAATCCCCAGTGCTACAAGTATTTTTTTTTTTTTAAGCTGAATACACAGTATGCCGATAGCTTGCCATCTCCTTTGTTCTTTATAACAGCCTTGGTTGTCAGGAATTTGAGACATAATTTATAGTTGGAGGAGCCACAAACCACAGTTCACCATGATCTTTCTTAGGACTCATCATATAATATAAACCATGAAATTCATACTTTAATGGTGATGTGAAATGTTGGTACAGAAATCTCATGTGTCACAAAACCTCACATTTCATGC
>PVIR01018109.1:0-13961 GCA_004026965.1 Petromus typicus
CGGCGCCTGTCTTGCAAGCACAAGGACCCGGGTTCGATCCCCAGTAACCACATACCATACTGGGTGTGGAGACTCACGCCCAGCAGCAACCAGTACCACATACCACAGTGCCAGGCGTGGTAGCTCATGCCTGTAATCCCAGCACTCAGGAGGCAGAGGCAGGAGGATTGCTGTGATGTAAGTTTGAGGCTGAGCTCAGGGCCAGCCTGAACTACAAAGCGAGACCCTGTCTCAAAAAAACCTAAAAAAGAAAAAGATAATGGTCCATTCAGACTGGAATGGCTCTAGTACGGAGGCCCAAGAGGCCTTTGTTGGGAAGCAAGTTTGTGAGGGGGAAGGAAGGGGCAGAGTGACAGCTTTGGAGCCCCAAGTTTCAGCACCTGCCTCACGACCCTGCCAGGTGTACATCAGAGAGTCCTAGAAAATGGGCAGCTGTTTGTTGGCAGGAAGCCCCGGTGGCGTGGGTAGGGTAGGTGGAAAAAGGCAGAGGAGTGAAGAACTCTGTTGGCACAGACTCAGGGCAAAGTGCACCACATTGGCCAGCCTGTGGGTGGACACACAAAGAACAGGGCAGGGTCCCCTCCCGCGCCCCTTTCACCCATCTGTCTCTGCCTGGTGGACAGCTGGGCGCCTGGGTACCACACACAGCTGGCTCCTCAGGGGTCTTCAGTCCAGTAGGAACACAGACACCGGCGATCATGTTATAGAGAGAATCAAGTGAGTGACAGGACCTGTGTGGTCCTGAGAGACCTGAGGTTAGCGTCCAGCCCTGCCTGTCTCCTTGTGTCATCTACACAGTAGGATATGTTCTCCCTTCAAGGCTATTGCAAGACTTCATGAGATCGTGTATGTTTAGTCTTCGGCACAGAGGGGGAGCTTAGTATCTGTACAAATTTGGATGAAAATGATCTCATGGCAAATCTCTACAAGTATTTATTGAGCACCGACTGTATTTGGGGCACTGCTATCAGTGATAACTTATATAGCAAGAGTGATAACAGGAAAGCTGACCTCCCAAGGAGGACCCTCCATTTCTGATAGAAGTGGGCTGCTCTGTCCCAGCCTGACAGCAGGAAGAAAGAGGGACTGTGACAGCCCCAGTACCCTGGCCACATGCCAACTTCTCTTGAGAAACCACATTGGCTCAAACAAGGATCCCCTGGTGAGATCCACCGGTAGCCCCCAAGGAGAAGAGAGCTCCAGAAACACAGGTAGGCTGGGCCTCATATAACCATGGGGTGGGTCCAGGATTTCACTCCTTTGACTCTGGACTCTCTGCTCTGGGGCTCCCCTGGGTCTTCACAGTTTATACCATGGCCCAATCCTCACCCCGTAGACAGTAGTAACTTAGGAAGAGGCAGATCTCAGATGAGAAGGACCTCCTGGCTTCTTCATCATTGCATTGAAGAGTGACTCTATCCATCAGAGTAAAACTCTAAATTAGAGTAAAACAGCCAAACGTCATAACCTTCACAGCTAAGTTTCATGGAGATTCAGTGGACCCTCGAGTTATAACTGGCCTGACACATGAGCAACTTAGGTTATGACCGGATTTTAGTTTTATGACCTGAATTACAGCTACCTCTGATTCCAGATGATCTCAGATACAGATTTAATCCTTAAAGAGTTCTGGAAGGAACATGACAACATCCTGTCCTGTGTGGGGTTCATGGAGAAATGTCTAAGGACATTGAGATCTGCCTGTGCACAGGAGAGAGACTTGGAAGGCTGTGTAGAGGAGCCTGAGCCTTCTTCGTTGACCGACTTGAGTTACAGCCAGCCCTCAGGAGTGAACTGAGTTTGTAAGTCAAGGAGGCCCACTGTAATGCTCTGGGCTCCATTTTACAGATAGGAAAACCTCAAAACACACAGACAGACACACACACACACATGTATATGCAGGTTCAATAACTTGCTCAGTATGGCCCAGAGGTGGACAGTCTGTCCCCAGAGCCATTGCTTTTGGTCATAATTCTATAAAATATTTCTAAACAATTTACTTTCCTCATATAACTTGAATGAGTATGACTTCTGTTTTTTGAGTCAGGGTCTTACTGTGTAGCTCAGGCAGCCTCAAATTCTCAGTGATTTTCCTGCCTCAGTCTCCCAACTGCTGAGATTACAGCCATGCACCACCACACCCAGCAATTTTGACTCTCTATAAATTTGAGGGTCACCGAAGAGAGAGAATATTATTTCCACTGTAGATTGTAGCTGCCAACATTTCCACCAAATATTTACAAAATAACTCAGATATTCACAATTCCACTGAGTATTTAAAAATGGTCAGAATCCCCAATATAGGCATGTCACCCCTAGGACACAAAGACTGCCCAGAAAGATGGGGGCTCAGGAAGGTGCTCCTCTGTCCAGGAGGGGGCTTTGCAGCTGTCAGAGACATGTTTATCTCCCTTCTCTTCTCTCCATTTCTCTATCCTCCTCCTCCACCTGCCTGGCCAGCAGGCCTGATGTATCGGCATCTCAGTCACTCTGCTGCCCCTGGAGATCCGGGCCTGGCCTTGGGCCCTGTGACCTCCTAGAATACATCAGCAAGCCGGAAAGGGTGCAGGGAAGGAATTCTACAGGAACAAGGGAGCTCTGGCTGCCAGCTAGGGAGAGCTCTGGAGACACAAGGTCCTTCTCCAGCCCTGCAAAGGAGATCTCTGAGCTCACCTGACAAACTAGCTCGGATCAGGAAAAATTTTCCTGCAAAAGTATAATAAATGGAGTCTTGTTCTTTCTGTCCTTCACACAAGGCCAGAGATGGAAGATAAATGTGATGTCTCTAAATGTCTACAAGAGCAGCAGAAAAAAAAAGTTTCCCTTTTTCAGCTATTTAAAAATGATTTTTCTTTTTTTTTTTTTTTGCCTTTTGGATGAACAGACTGTTCCCAATGACCTCTTCTTTCAAGAGGAAAAAGCTCTCTTTATTTTGAATATTTTTTCTTCCATTTTTTTTTTTCCATTTTTAATCTTCATCTCCTAATTAGAATCCCCATGGACTTGTGCCAGGCTGTCCCTGTCTCCCTTGCAGAGCTGTCCATGGCTCCCTGGGCGCTGGCGGCGGGGTTTGTTCTTGCCTCCGCCACTGAGGCTCTCTCCACTTAGGGCTTCACTCCCTGGAAGGCTGGTTTTCAGGAGGGCAGCTCCTGCCGGCCTGTCTCCCGGCCTCACCTCCTCACTGCCGGCCTCACCTCCTCACCGCCGCACGAGGACGAGGACAAGGATGGCTCAGTAGGCCACACTGGTCTCCTGCAGCTAATTAGTGCCTTCAGCTGGACCCAGCAGCCTGGATCAGGAGAAGCACTGAGAATGGCAATTAGTAACGGATTGCTGGGCTGCTCCTGACAGTGGTTGCAGGAGCCCCGGCTTGTGGCTTAGAAGCAAGGGGGCTCCTCCCTCCACGTCCTGGGTGGCTCCGTGGCAAATCCTCTTAGGAAGGTGGGCTCACTGGCACCAGGTCCTTTTGATCTCTCCCTCTCCCATCCCCCCTCCCGTGGGTCTTTGAACAAAGGCTGGTCTGTTAAGTCCTTGGGATGTAGCACTTGGGGAAGGGATTTGGGATCTTCATGCTCCCTGATGACGGTGATGATAAAGCAGGTTCACTTATCGGTCCGTGCTCTGTGGCAGGCACTGGAGTCATTCATGACTATGTGATTTGAGCATAACTGCTAAAGAAGGTGAAACTGTGTCCAATTTATAGATGAAGGAACTGAGACTAGAAGTTCAGTTTCTACCTGAAGTCACCAGACAACTGGCCAGTGGCCTTCATTTATCTGCAGAAGGTGTGCATTGAGCATCTACTATATGCCCAATATTGTTCAGGCAGTCGCTGCCATGAGGAGCTCGGGGGGTTGCCAGACATCAAGTAGGTAAGCAGATAAACACCATAGTCTCTGTATAAGCACTGCAAGGGAATGTAAAGGGCTCTGCTCCATGACAGATCAGGACTACCAGTCTCTGAGGCTGTGGGAATGGAAAGCACTGCCCTGTGAACCGGTGGGCAGTTGCCTGAGTGTGCCCACGGCCTGATACCCTGTATTTTCATTAGGAAAAGATTCTGTATGTTCCAGGGAGGTGGCCTCTGAGCTGGCATTTCAGGAGTTCCCAACGGGTTGGATTCTGGGGCGAGGCTGGGAATCAGGTTGCTCTTCTAGGGGTGGAGTTAGCCCAGGGGCTGCCCCTGCCCAGCCACACCCAGGGTGTGGCCTCAGCTGTGCCACCTGCAACTGTGAGGGTGGAAGCCCTGGGTAATTCGCAGTGGCTGTGAGGTTCTGGTTTCAGCTCCCTGCTGGCTGGCAAGGAGGGGAACCCCTCCCCTTGCCGCTGAGTCAGCAGTCCACCGGCTCCACCCAGGTGTCCACAAATAGCTCCTCAGTGATCTCACCGGAGTCAGGGGTGACTCACCAGGAGCTGTGGGTGTCTCCTCCTCCTCTAGGGAGATGCACCTAGCTCTGTCCCTGCCTGACAGGCAGGAGACAGGAACGGGAAGTCCCTTCTGGAGCCACAGAGGATCTTCAAAACTAGGGAGAGGGTTGCCCAATCTGGGCTGAGGCTGTAGGCTGGGAATGTGAGGGGAGGACTGGACGATGCGCCCTAAGTCAGTTGTCAAGTCAACTTTGCTTGGACGCTGTGGAAGGTCCTGGGCCCCCGCCCCCGCCTGACTTGCCTTTACTGCCCTAATCAGGCGCTGGAACCCCAGTGTGATTCTTCACTAAGCTCTGCCACCCTGTAGCATGGCTTGTGACCTGGTTAGCTTCAAGGTGCAGATGTACCTGTTGGATGTGTGAGTGCCGGAGGGGGCTGCGCTGTCCCCAAGTCCTCTGGGCCACTGTTCACCTTTAGTGGATCAGACCAATCGTCACAAGGAGAGGCAAAGGCAGAAGCGTGTGTGGGAGTGTGCTCAGCGTCCGTGGCATGGATGTATGTCTCCACCCCACAGTGCCCGAGGGGCTGCTGCCCGGACTCTGCCCCTGCCTGCCAGGAATGTGGGTCTGACCGGGGGCTCAGCTGCTGCACAGCAAATATCACTGAGCTCCAGATGGGAAGAAAGTAAAGTTGTCTGGTGGAACAGCAGCGACATGGGCAATAGATCTGACACGGGTAGCAATGACCTGCAAAGATACTTAATAGAAGAAGAAAATGGTTTTTGGTAAAATAAATTAGATAAAATGTTTGTCACTAAGAGAATGGGATTATGGGTGATTTTTCTTCTCTGTCTTGCACCTGACTGTTTCTGCAGTAGTTTAACATGGCCCCTGGTGAGATAGCTTGATCCAGAAGGGTCTTCTGGGTCTTATAGACTGATTTCCTGTTAATGTGCTTTCGTTTTACCTTCCCTTGTCCTCTGCAGTGGCACTTCTTTTCACAGAGATTGTCCTAACATCGATGTTACCGCCAAATAAGTGACAAAGAATGATTTTTTTTAAACAATCATGGGGTGAGACACGACTTCATTAGGCATGCCCTAACAACAAAGACAGAGGAGAGGAAGTGTTGGTGAGGGTGAGGGAGTATCAGAACCCTCTTCCTGTCCTTGAGAGCATAAAACAGTACAGCCACTGTAGAAAGCTGCAGCTGAGGCAGGAGGATCCTAAATTAGAGGCATCTGAGTTAGTTTTCTATTCAATTTAGGGAGATTCTGTCTCAGAAATCAAAAAGGGCAGGAGAGGTCCGGGGATTTAGCTCAGTGGTTCTGGTGCCTGTCTTGCAAGCACAAGGACCAGGGTTTGATTCCCTGGTAACCACATACAATACTAGGTGTAGAGACTCACGCCCAGCAGCAGTCAGAACCACATACTACAGTTCGGGCGTGGTGGCTGCCAGCACTCAGGAGGCAGAGGCAGGAGGATTGCTGTGATGTGAGTTGGAGGCTGAGCTCAGGGCCAGCCTGAACCACAAAGCGAGACCCTGTCTCAGAAAACCTTAAAAAAAAAAAAAAAGGCCACATACTATATGATTCTGTGTATGAGAAATGTCCAGAATAGACAAATTTATAAAAACAGGACTAGATTGATGCTTTCAGGGGTTGGGAGAGGTAGAGAAGGGAACAGTGGCAAATGGGCCCAGGTTTTTGTTAGGAATGGTGTTATGGTTTCGCATCTGAGTATATTAACTGCCACTGATCTGTTCCTTTTAAATGGGTGAATTTTATAATAGGTGAATTACATTTCATTTTTTTAAATGGCCCACTTAGACTCATGAATGTGGGGGCCCAGTGTCCCTACAATGGCGAGGTAGGACTGGGGCCTCCCAGCTTACTGGCTTTTGTGTCTTGGGCAAGTTGTTTAACCCCTGAGAGCGTCTGTTGTCTTAGAGTAAAACAGGGATGCCATGACATCAGGGCCCCTGGGACAGTCAGCACCAACCGACCGGCTCCTCCCCACCCTCCTCCATGTGCAAGTGTTCGTTGTTCCCAGAAGAGATGACTTGTGGCTTGTCGCTCGCATGAGGGTCTTGCTTTTCCTTTGGCTCCCGT
The DNA here is from genome assembly GCA_004026965.1 of Petromus typicus. Classification (NCBI taxonomy): domain Eukaryota; kingdom Metazoa; phylum Chordata; class Mammalia; order Rodentia; family Petromuridae; genus Petromus; species Petromus typicus. Next base: position 6,479 of record PVIR01018109.1, read on the forward strand.
AGGAGAGCCTCTGTGAACACCATCTCATCCACGGGTCTGGGCTCCAGAACTGGAGGCGAAGCGCTGGCGGCCATCCTGCCTGGCCGTCTCCAGTGTCTCTCGCAGGAACAAGAGGCAGTGGCTTCTTGAAGTGATGCACACGTAGGTGGAACATCTACACTCAAGGCACTTGGGGAGCAAGAGGGTTTAATTTTCAAACAGATCCTTTCTTCTCTCCTTTTTTCTTCTGTTTTTTCCCCCACCCTCTCCCTCTTTCTTTTCAAGCTAAGCTAAAAGCATTTGGACGGGCTCTGCAACCCGCAGACCCTTAGATGGAGCCCAAGCTCTTTATGGCCACAACATCCCGTAACAGTGGCGGGGCCTGTTGAGCAGTCCACCGTCCTTGGCCGTCTGCAGCTGGGTCAGGGCCACACGGACAAGCAAAGTTTGTACCAGAACAGGTGGCGCTTCTCGAAGATCTGCCCTCCTGGTACCCAGCTCCGCATGGTACGTGCAGGGAGGAGATTGGTAGTGTGGATGATACATTTGTATTTGGGAGGCCTTTAACTTATAACGCCATAGGAAATGAGAGGCCGTCATTCTGATTTGCTTTCCTATCAAGACTATCGAGTTGTACTGAGAGTTGAGGCTAAAAGAAATCCACTCTCCGTACGCGGGCGTTCCAGGCTTCCTGAGGACTTCCCATGTTCATGGAGCTGTGAAAGTGCAGAGAGGGTGGAGTTGAGGAAAGATTAAGATGAAAAATAGAGTTTCTGACCTCGGGAAGCAAGAAGCAGTAAAACCAGGTGCTCCGTGTCACACATCAGTCCTACTTTGAGCCTGAGAACAGTGGAAGAGGGCCAGAGTGCAGAGGCCGTTAGAGATCACATGGGGATGTAGCTCAGTGGCACTGCACCTGCCACACACGCACAAGGTCCTGAGTTCGATCCCCACCACAGAAAAAAAAATTACATGAGCCCACAAGGACTGCGACAGCCTCTGTCCACTCTGTGCCCAGACCACATCTGTCTGTCTGTCTGTCTGACAGTAGATGTTTTCTCTGCTTTACAGATGAGCACACTGAGGCTCAGGGAAGATGTTGCTTGTTTGAGACAACTTAGTGAGGGCTGAGGATTTAGCTCAGTGGTTCCAGTGCCTGCCTTGCTAGCACAAAGGCCTGGGTTCAATCCCCCAGTAACCACATACAACAAAGCTGGGCATGAAGACTCACGCACAGCAGCAATCAGTACCATATACCATAGTCCCAGGTGTGGTGGCTCATGCCCGCAATCCCAGCACTCGGGAGGCAGATGCACGAGGATTGCTGAGTTCGAGGCTGAGTTTAGGACCAGCCTGAACTACAAAGCAAGACCCTCTCTCAAAAAAAAAGAGAGGGCCGGGAAGTTAGCTCAGTGGTTCCGGCGCCTGTCTTGTAAGCGCAAGGACCCGGGTTCGAGTCCCCGGTAACCACATAACAATACTGGGTGTGGAGACCACACCCAGCAGCAACCAGTACCACATACCGCAGTGCCAGGCGTGGTGGCTCACGCCTGTAATCCCAGCACTCGGGAGGCAGAGGCAGGAGGATTGTGATGTAAGTTTGAGGCTGAGCTGAGGGCCAGCCTGAACCACAAAGCGAGACCCTGTCTCAAAAAACCTAAAAAAATAATAATAATAATAAAAAAAAAGAGACAGCCCAGTGAGTAAGGCTTGGCCCACCTAGCTAGTGATCTGGTGCTTTTCACCCTGTGCTGCTACAGGACCAGCTCAGTGAAGAAAAGTCCTGGAGGAAAATGGGGAGTCAGCAGTGTGGGGTACTAGTCAGGGTCCGGGAAAGCTTAGACAGTTGGATCCTCAGACCAAGGTGGGACGGCACATGCACTGCACAGCCCAGCATCGCGCATGGGGGATTTCAGCAGGAGCAAGCTGGCGGCAAAGGGCTGGAGCCGTGACATGTGAGAGGCCTGTGACAGAGGTGGGGAGGGCAGCTGACAGGGGTGGACACCGCAAGAAGACAGAATGGCAGAGAAGTTCTCTTAGGGGATGAGTTCTCGGTCACTGGGGCTGAGACGTCCCAGGTTCTCACACAGCATGAGAGGAAGGGGGCTGCCATCAGAGCAGGGGGCGCTGGTGTGGGCCCGGAGAGATTCCCGAGGCACAGCCTGCACCTAGAGGGCAGGTGACGAGCTGTCTTTGGTGGTCACTTCAGCCTTGGCTGTGTGTAGCGTGTGTTCTTCTGGGCTGGTTTGTGTTTGTTTCCGGTGGGTAGAGTTGTTCCTGTGTGCCAGGACAAAGACACTTCCTCCTGAACTTAGTTAAGTCACCAAAAAGCCATCTATTTTTTTCTCACCTCCACAGGCAGGCAGTGGATTGGGGGTAGAGAACGAGAGGTCTACATGGGCACCTTGCACGTCAGCCTGCACGTAATTTGGGGCCCAGTGACTGATCAGTGATTCAAGTAATGAGACCAATCCCGGGGAGTAAGGCTGGCTGCGTGCGGGGTGGGCAGGGGTACAGTCAGGTCGGTGCTCAGAGCAGAGGGGTGACAGCCAGCAGCCTGGGTTCGGTGATGATTATGGGGTTCGGCGGTAGAGCTAGGGGCACCCCACCAAGGCAGAAAGGCTGAGATGGAAGGAGACACAGTGCAGCAGCCTTTGTCACTGGTGCCACTCAAAGCCAGGGACGCTGTAGCCGGCTGTCACAGGTCTCCCACCGGCACCTCGCCCCTGGCAGCCGGCCAGCCCGTTCACCTCCGAGGCGCTGGGGAGCGGGGTGCCGCCGGAACAGGCTGATTCACAGTTTCCACTTGGCCCTCCCTCCACAGCGTTGGTGGGCAGATCACACGCCAGCCTCGTAAACTCACTCTCCGCTTGTCCGTGTGACGTTTACAGCCCCGTGGGGAGCTGGCTTCTTAATGAGCCTAATTTGAGACTGTAAGTAGGAGTTTGTAAAACAAACAGCGAGGGGCTTCAGGCCAAAGTCCAAAACTGCAATGGAAGCATGCACAGGTCACACACACACCTCTGCAGACAGGCAGGGGGCTTCTCGGAGCCCGGGGCAGGGAGTGAAGGTGCTCCTGGGACAGACCCGCCCTTACAGGGGAGCTGCTCTAGCCTCTGTCTCCCCGTGCCCCAGAGATAGGCAGGTTCCGAGAGAGGCCTCCCCTGTGGGTGGGGTGGGGAAGCACACGGAGTCCTGCTGTCTCATGGGGAGACTTAGATTCCCCCAGAGCAGAGCTGTGTGTACACCCAAGACTAGAAGTCCCTGTCCCTGAAGTCTCTTGCCAGCCCTGAGAGGCTCTGGGAGAGAGTACACTCAACAGAGGCACTGTGGGAATCTCCACGTCTGTCTGTGACCGTGTTCCCTTGCTGGGAGAGCTGGTTTTCCAATCATGGTTGAGCCAGAGTGTGGCCACCTTCGCTGGGAGGCTGCTCAGTCCCCCGGGAGTTTCTAGGACCTCCTTCAGCACCAGAGCCTGGGTAACCTGGGACTCAGGCTGCTGCTCCCCACTGCTCACAGTACCGGTGCCCCCCACCATTGAAAGTGAGGATGGAGAATAATATCTGGCACTGTGAAAAGACATCCGTGAAATATTAAAGTCCTCAAAGCACGTGGAAGTATGTGTTCAGAAGGCCAAGGAGGTGTGATACCCTAATATCAGAGTGATTATCTCAGGGTTGCAAAGTTGTGGTGATTCTGTCGTTTCCCCTTTTGCCTGATTTCTTTAAACCACAAGTGAGTGGATTTCCACCTACCTCCTCGCAGCAGCTGAGGTTCCCACCTGCAACGAGTGTCAGAGCTCCTCAAAGGTTAGTGTCACCATCACACTCAGGCCTCGGGCTTGGCGGGGCCACCCTGTCCTCAGCAGCTGAGATCCTGTCCACAGCCAACCGGGGAGGGCAGTGACCGAGATGCGCCACCGTCCCCTGCTTTATAGAGACATGGGGAGCCTGGGAGTGGGGACCCAGCCTTGCCTTTGGGCCCTCCGTGTGGTTTCCCTGGAACAAAGGATTCCAGAGCCCAAAGTGTTTCTTTTGAAAGCTGCTAGTGTATAATAACTGTGCACATAACTGTTCCAGAAAATCACTTTACAAGTCACAGAAAACCGGATGCTTGTGAACTGGATTGTGACCCACTGAAGTTCATGGAATGATATCCTGGCCCCCAGACTCTCAGAAATGATTATGTTTGGAAACTGGGCCTTTAAGGAGGCACTTAATGTAAAATGAACTCATGTGGGAAGGTCTTAACTCAAGGTCCTCACCCGTGTCCTCCTAAGAGGAGGCTGGGACACAGATAAGCAGAGAAAGACCATGCAGACAGACAAGACGACCACCCACAGGCCAAGGGGGAAATCTCAAAAGATGCCAGCCCCACTGCCATCTTCATCTTAAAGTTGTCGCTCCCAAAACTTTAACCTGAGCCCCCTACCCTGTAGTACTTTGTTTCAGCGGCTCTAGCAAACTAATAAACAAACCAGGGGTTATTTTTCTCTTCTAACAAGAAGTTCAGGCCCTGGGGATGCCGCACGGTGGTAGAGCATTTGTCCATCTTACACAAGGCCTTTGGACTGGCTCTGTGGCAGGGAGGAAAACAGTACAGAGACTGGCAAGTTCCTGGTGTAATTCAGTTGCTCGGTGAGACCATGAGAGCTGCAAGGCCCCTCCCCCTTCCGCTCTGCTATCTGCCCTTTGTGGCTCTGCCCTTTGTGCAACGCGGTACTTTCCCACCCTCTTTGCCATAGGGCAGTGCTGTGGGAATGGCTGCAACTCTGCCTCTTGGTTACACAACGGCTGCTGCTGCACCTCCCGCAGTCAACGCATCAGAGTCAAGGCAGGAAGAGGAGCACAAATCCCTCCCAGCTGGCTGTCCTGCCCTCTTTGATCACAAAAAGCAACATTTGCCCAAACTCCTCAAGTTACGATAGGATATTGATTACCCTGACTGTGCAATATAGCTGTTTGGGACTGTGGGCAGCTGCATCTCCCAAAGCTCCTGCCAGAGCCCCTCTAGATAAAGTTGGGGTTCCCTTAGCTGGGAGGGAGAAGGGATAGCTTCAGATGGAGCCAGGGACCATGGTGCCCTTCAGGATCCTAGGAGTGGCACGCAGTGAAATCAGGGAAGGACGTGGACACCTGGGAATAAATGTTCTTCAGGGACCTCCTTTCAATAACGGACCCCCGACCCCATGCCTCTTTTTTTAGGTTTTTTGAGACAGGGTCTCGCTTTTGTGGTTCAGGCTGGCCCTGAGCTCAGCCTCAAACTCACATCACAATCCTCCTGCCTCTGCCTCCCGAGTGCTGGGATTACAGGCGTGAGCCACCACGCCCGGCACTGTGGTATGTGGTACTGGTTGCTGCTGGGTGTGCGTCTCCACACCCAGTATTGTATGTGGTTACCAGGGAATCAAACCCGGGCCCTTGCGCTTGCAAGACAGGCGCCGGAACCACTGAGCTAACTCCCCGGCCCCTAGACCGACCCCATATCTCTTACACCCCACCATCCACCCCGGTGCTACAGAGTCTGCTTGGCCATGTGATGACATGGAGTAGTTTCTTCTTACGAGATCTATAAAATCCCTTTTGAGTAAACTATGTTTTCTGAACCATGACATCACATAGCAAAAGCTATCTCATCAGGCTCTCTCTCCTGAGCTTCTCATACCTACTGCAAGATCCTCCTCTAGTATTTCTCGTGCTATGTTTTAATTATTTGTCCACATGGTTTTCCTCTCCTATAGAGCAAGAACCCCAAACCTTACTCATCTCTATATTCCCAGTGCCAGGCTCTGTGCAATGAATAGGCATGTGATGAATATTTGCATAAGTGGGTAAATGAGGAGAATGGCACAGAGCTAAAATTTCCCTAGACAAATAATAGATCAGTAGAGCGGAAAAAAAGAGCCTGGAAATAGTCCCACATAAACGTAGTCAGCTGAGCTTCGATAGAAAAGCAAAGGCAACACAGTGGAGCAAAGATGGTGCTGGAACAACTGGACAGAAGAGACTCCAGGCTCTGCATATCACCCCAGATCAGCTCAAAACGGCTCACAGACCTAAGTGTAAAATTCACGCAATTTCTAAACAGTAGTACAGGAGAAGGTTGAGATGACCTTGGGCCTGGTGATAACTTCTTAGATTCGCTATGCTGGACTTTGTTAAAACTAAAAACTTCTCCCCTGTGAGAAATGCTGTCAAAAGCATGAAAAGAAAAGCCACACACAGGGAAAAAAATATTTGCCAAAGACACATCTGATGAGCTATCCAAAATATACAAAAAACTCTTAAGACTCAACAGTACAACAAATCAACTTGAAAATAGTCTGGGACGGGGAGATGTCAAAGATAAAGTGTCTGACTAGCATGCTGGGTTTGATCCTCAGCACCACAAAGATAGTTAATTAATAGGCCACATCCCTTGTCAGATGCCTCCCCAGAGAAGAGAGACAGATGGCAGTTGGGCATAGGAAAAGACATTCACTGCCATTTGTCATGAAGGAATCTACAGATGCAAATAGCAGTGGACAGCACTGCACACCTATGAGAGTGACCGAATCCGGGTATTTCCGCACCCAGTGCTGCGGAGTAAGCCAACAAGAACTCCCACACTCTCTGGAAGAGCATTCGGCAAAAAGGAAATACACTTTTATCACACAATCTTTGGTATTTGTCTACACAAGAACCTGCTTGCAGATGTTCATAGCAACTTTGCTCCCCATAACTGGCAAAACATGGAAGCAAACAAATAGGTAAACAAATAAATAGACAGTAGCACATCCAGACAAATGGGCTATTCTTTACAGCCAAATGGAGATGAGTTATGGAGCCATGAAAATAGAGGGAGGAAAATTAAATGTATCTTATAATGTGAAAAGAGCCGATCTGAAAGTTCTACATGCTCTGTGATCCAGCTTAGGACCTTGTGGAAAAGACCCAACGATGGAGACAGATTAAAAGATGAGCAAGTAGTGACGAGCAGCTAGGAGTGGGGTGGTGGCAGTGCACAGGTGACTCCTATAGCGGTGAGCATGCTCGGTGTGGTACGATAACACGGGCATACGCCACATACTTCTGTCCACACCTGTGGGACACACAGCACTGGTTTGGAGTAGGTATGAGAAGCTCAGAAACAGTGAGCCTGAAGAGAGAGCTTTATACTATATCAGTACTGTTATACTGATATAACAGTATCTGACCCCGGGTAACTTGTAATAAGCAGAGATTTATTTTTTACAATTCCAAAGGAATTGGTAGAGGAGAAGACCAAAGGACTAGCATTTGCCAAGGGTCTTCTTGCAGTATGGTAAGATGGTCGCACATATTGCACAGGAGGAAGGAAAAGAGGAAAGTGGACAAACTCGTCTTAATGCCAGGAACATACATCCCTAAGAACGAACTCGCTCTCTCTGTATTGGCATCACTGCACTTGCAAGGACAGGACTCATATGACCTAATCCACCTCTTAAAACTTGGCTCTGGGCCGGGGAGTTAGCTCAGTGGTTCCA
>PVIR01018109.1:14061-34085 GCA_004026965.1 Petromus typicus
GTTCGATTCCCCGGTAACCACATAACAATACTGGGTATGGAGACCCACACCCAGCAGCAACCAGTACCACATACCACAGTGCCGGGCGTGGTGGCTCACGCCTGTAATCCCAGCACTCGGGAGGCAGAGGCAGGAGGATTGCTGTGATGTGAGTTGGAGGCTGAGCTCAGGGCCAGCCTGAACCACAAAGCGAGACCCTGTCTCAAAAAAAAAAAAAAAAAAACTTGGCTCTGAGGGGCCAGGGATTTAGCTCAGTGGTTCCAGTGCCTGTCTTGCAAGTGCAAGGACCTGGATTCGATTCCCGGAAACCACATAACAATACTGGGTGTGGAGACTCACGCACAGCAGCAACCAGTACCACATACCACAGTGCCAGGCATGGTGGCTCACGCCTGTGATCCCAGCACTCAGGAGGCAGAGGCAGGAGGATTGCTGTGATTTGAGTTTGAGATTTGAGGCTGAGCTCAGGGCCAGCCTGAACTACAAAGAGAGAACCTGTCTCAAACAAACAAACAAACACAAAAAAAACTTGGCTCTGGGGTATCTTTGTCCTGGCCCACCTTGTAAACACATTCTACACCTGAGCCAACGGAGGTGCTCCAATCAGTTCTTGACCCCTAAAGACTGACAGATTGAAAATTGCTGTTCAAGTTGATCCTAGGGCAGGGCCAATCTTCAGAGTCATCAAAATGTTTTTTGCTTTGGGTTTAAAAAAAAAAGCAATCCTTTATAAAATTAGTTCCGATAAATATAACCTGCGATTTGTCTCTGATTGTCCAGTGCTGAGCACCAGGGGGAGCAGAAATGGGCAGCAGGTTGAAACCCCTGGCAATGAGCAGCCTGCCTGGGCAAGATCTGGGCATGAATTCCTCAGCAGAGCATGTGCCACCAGCTGCCAGCAGGGCTGTCTGGATGCCACCTTGCCATCCTCCTGCTGCCTGAGGTGGCTGCTGCAGGTACACAGAGGACCCTGTCACTCACCCACTCGAGTCCTCCGTGGGTCTTTTGGCCCTCGGACAGAGTCCAAGCCTTTAGCCTTTTAGCCAGGAGCCTCCCTTATGCCATCTGTTACCCCTTCGTCCAAGTTCTCCCTTTCAGTCCTTCTAAGAGCTCTGAGGGCCATGTCCCACTCACCGCCTATTTCCATACATCCCACTGGAAAATCGATATTTTACATTTTTAAGTAGCTTTAAAAATATTAAGTGTAGGGGCCGGGGATTTAGCTCAGTGGTTCTGGTGCCTGTCTTGCAAGCACAAGGACCTGGGTTCGATCCCCAGTAACCACATACCTATACTGGGTGTGAAGACTCACGCCTAGCAGCAACCAGTACCACATACCACAGTGCCGGGTGTGGTGGCTCACGCCTGTAATCCCAGCACTCGGAAGACAGAGGCAGGAGGATTGCTGTGATGAGTTGGAGGCTGAGCTCAGGGCCAGCCTGAACTACAAAGCGAGACCCTGTCTCAAAAAACCTAAAAAAAAATATATATATATATATTAAGTGTATTTTGTGCCACATGAGGATTATGTGAAATTCAGATCCCGGCCTGCACAGCTTCATTCATGGGGCCCGGCCATGCCCCCTGGCTTTCCAGTCACAGGGCACTGGCAGAGTTGAATGGTGGTGACAGACCTGTGGCTCACAAAGCCAGACAGATCCACTCTTTGTGCTTCTGGGAAAGAATTTCCTGACCCAGCTTAGTAATGGCGCTGTGTAGCCTAGGCTGGCCTGGAACTTTGGGGAACCCTCCTGCCTCAGCCTCCCAAGGGCTGGGATTATAGGTGTGTACCACTACACTGCACAGTAATTATGGTTTAAATACATGAATAAATGAATGCAGGATCAATGACCCACTTGTGGTGAGGAAAGTGTGTCCTTTTAGGAATGTGAACCATAGTGACCCTTGGGCCGTGCTTCCCCCAGTGGTCTGAATAGCTTTTATATAGTAACTCAAGGCTTTATCAAACTCAGCAAGACCATTCATAAAAATATTCTTATTTACCATACGGCTGCTCACTCAGAGCCTACCTAAGTAACATTTTCATCCTCAGTTCAGAGCTGTGACAGGCCCTGTGACACAGGTGGGCACACTGAGGCTCGGAGAAGTGACCTCCATAGTGTAGAGTCACACAGCTCCCAGGTGGCAGAGTGAGGTTCTGAACCCTCTTCTCCCTGACTGGTGCTCTTCGGTCATCTGGGGAGTCTCAGTCAAACTCCTTTGGAATCAGAAGCAGAGCTGCTTCAGGCAGCTCGTGTCTGCACACAGGACTCTGGGTCAGTACATTTCCAACCGATACACTCACATTCTATTAATAATTACCTTGGCCATCCGCCCTGGACCTTGTGATACTTTCTCTTTTTTAGCCCCCAAGGAAGGACTTGTGTTTGTTATGAGGACTTGGACGCTTTTCATCCCTGTCTTCCGGTCTACGCTGACACTCGGTGGCCTCGCCCGCCCGGCACCCTCTTTTCCTGCTGGCTGGGCAGCAGCTCAGGATGGCTCTGAACACTGCAAGCGTCCCCTCCTGTCTGGCCCCAGCCCACCCCACCCTCTTGGCCCAGCTCAGCCACAGCCAGCTTCTTTCCCACTGCATCCTCTTCCATCCAGGCTGCATGGCCTGAGGAATTTTCCAACTCTCCCTGTTCTTAATCCCAGCCTTCCCTGGTCCTGCTGGCTCCCAGAAGGCTGCTGCCATGTGGCTGCAGAGCAGCAGGGACACAGCCAGGCCCCCGTGCCAGCAGGACGCCCCCAGAGTCCCACTGCTTATGCAACCTCTGAGCCACCACCACCCGGAGCAGGTGAGGGGCGGCACTTCCTGTGAGCGCTCAGCCATCCCTGCTGAGTTTCTCCACGGAGTATCTCGTCTTCTGCTCACTTTTGTTTTCTTTTGGTAAACTCTAGATAAAATAAATAAAATCCTCTGTGATTATAGTAGTAATAGCTTCATTAAATAAAGTTTACCAGGCAAAGTATGAGACAACTTCCCTCCTAGGTTTTTCACAGGTAACTGGTTAACAGTGTTTTAACACTCACTTTTTTATTTAAAAGTTTGATTTCTGATCACAGACCATGTTGAATTTGAAATTATAGATAAAAGAAAGAAAAGAAATATTCTGGGGCCGGGGATTTAGCCCAGTGGTTCCAGTGCCTGTCTTGCAAGCACAGGGACCCAGGTTCCATCCCCAGCAACCACATACAATAATACTGGGTGTGGAGACTCAGGCCCACCAGCGATCACTACCACGTACCACAGTGCCGGGTGTGGTGGCTCACGCCTGTATTCTAGCACTTGGGAGGCAGAGGCAGGAGAATTGCCATGAGTTAGAGGCTGAGCTCAGGGCCAGCCTGAACTACAAAGCGAGACCCTGTCTCAAAAAAAAAAAAAAAAACAACACCAAAAAACAAAAACAGAAAAACAAACAACAACAAAAAAGAAACATTCTGCAGTCAGAGGTGGTGGCACACACCCGTAATCCCAATCCTGGAGAGGCTGAGACAGGAAGATCCCTCTTAGTTTAAGGCCAGGCTCAGTAACATAGTGAGACCCTGTCTCAAAAAAAACAAAATTGTGCTTCCACTTACATGTCTCCCCTTCCCAACTCCCTTATGACAATCATTTTAGTGCACCCATAAGTCACACTCATTGTAAAAACAATGTGGTTTTCAAAGGTAGTAGTTAAAAGCATTATTGTAACCCCAGAGTAGAGCACTGTTTCTAGCCTGGTCTCTAAGTTCTCTGCGTCCCTGTTCTTCAGTGTGCGTTTTGGAGTCTCTTTGCTTTGTTTCGTTGTGGTACCAAGGACAGAACCCAGGGCCTGGCACCTGCTAGGCCCCCGAGCCACACACCGTGAATGTGTCTTTCGAATGCGCTTCCTTTATACCGAAGTGGCCCTGTGGTGGGTCAAGGGCAGCATAGACCGAGGACTGTGGTCACAGTGTATGTCTCTCTCTCTCTCTCTCTCTCAAGGGGTGTAGTAGTGCTAAAACTCGCACTTCTGGGGCCACTGGAGTTCTTGCCCTGTCACCTCGGCCCTTTGCAGGGAGGCCACTCAGAATCTCTTAAAAGGCATCAAAATAACGTGCGGATCATTTTCCACAGGAGAAAGCTCTGTAGTGTAAAGGTTGCTTTGCTTCCCCACACGGCCCAGAGTTACGACTCTTGCTGATTTTTCCAGAGTTCACCTTTAGGTTTAATTTCCTGAAATTGATCTGCATGGTGACTCTGGCTTGATTCTGTTCTCTTGTGAAGAGGGGAAACAGCGCTAAATGGACTGCATTTTATTGAGCTTTCGATTGAAAAAAGTTAAACAGCAACCCCAGGATCTCCACTCGTCTGTTCTCTCACAAGCACCCTGCAGGTCTGTGACAGAACTGACATTTAACCCTGATGAAGTCAATCACCAGAATGCTGAGGAGCCAGCATGGTGGGGGATTCCAGGTTCACTTACACCGGCTGGCAGGCCAGGGAGTCTCACAGGGGCCGTCTCCCCCCTCTTCATCCTAGCTGTGCTCAGGGGCTCCTGGGAACCAGAAGCACCAGTGATGGCAGAAATCGGCAGCCCCAGCCCCAGCAGCTGCACTGCTGGAGCTCCAAGACGGTCACAGAGGCCAAAGGGATGGAAATTCTAGCCCAGCCTTGGGGCGAGGTTTGCTTTTTTTGCCTTTTTTTTTTAGGAGAAAAGGAGTTACTGGCAAAGAGTGTGGTATACGCCATCACCCTTTGATGCCGCCCTGGGCCCTCTGGCGGTCTGCTTCCTGTGTGGTCATTAACTGCATGTTACTGTTTGGCTAACGAAGGCTGAGCTCCTGGCCCCCAGTCGTTCGGACTTCCAGGAAGACCACCTTTCACTTGTAGTGCTCTGCTAACTTAGCCACAGAGGTGTTAACCAGAGCGTGGTCACTATTTGCTTTTAATTTCCTGCCCTTAGAAGTAAAAGGGGGAAAATTCAGTGCCGGAGGGGTGGGGCTGGGTGCCAAAGCGCCTTGCCTGGGGCTGGATGCAGAGGCCTGATCGAGACCCCAGCAGAGGCGGGGCGGTGCACTGGGACCTGTGTCCGAGTCCATCACTGCTATCTTCTAGTGTGGGCTGAGCCCAGCAGCCCAGCACATGTACACCTGGGCCGCATGGACAAGCGGGGCATTAGAGTAGTAGGGTCTTTGTTGGGGCTCATATGCTGGTTTATCCTCCTTCATCCTGTCTGTATCTGTTATTCACTCACCATTAAAGTACACCTCCCAAACGCGGTCTAGAAACCGCCAAAACACTCCTCTCTTGTCTCCTAAGGTTTTCTCTTCACTTGAATTCTTGGGCACCACATAAGAGGATGTATCATATATCAAGATGATAAGTTGGCCCAGAAATTAGATGTGCTTTCAATTTTTCTCATGTTTAGTATATACATTTTTAAGATAAGCCTATCCACTGTGGTGCCAGGGCTGGCCTCGGCTATCCATCCTACTGCCTTAGCCATCACGTAGCTTTTTTATTAGTAACTATTTGCAGTACAGGAGTTGATGCATGTACATTCCACATTGCAGTCATTTTTATCCCCCTTCCACTCCCGTCCTTACTGATTGTTCTCAATGATCTGTTTTTCCATGGATGGCTGGAAGCTCATGGCGTATCTTCCCTCCCACTTCCGGTTCTCCCCCATCCTATGGCTTACATGTGCCGCCCCACCCCCAGCCCCTCTGAACTTGGAATGTCAGGAGATCTACCATTGAATGAAGCTTTTTTTGTCTTTACACCCCATTTTGGTCCTTCTGAAAAACATTCATGTTTTGACTTTCCAGTACTTTGCTCTCGGATGACTAATCTACATTCAGTGGGTTGTATATAAAATTCCAGATCAGAGAGTGGAAACACTTAAAAAGAGAGAGAGCGCTTTGGATTAAGTGGCCTATTTGGAAACCTTTCAGCGGGCCAATACAACTTTTATTTTCAGAAGCTTATGGATTGAACTCCACCCAAGGCCTCCAGCTCCTAAGCAAACTGGCAGAAGATGGTCAGCCTCGTATGTTTCCCCACAAGGGCAGTAAAGAGTAATCCTCGGCATCCTGGCTCCCCTGTGCAGGAAGCAGGACAGGCAGTAGCTTGGCCACCTATGCAGAGGTTTCTTGGCTCTGGTGGGGCCTCGAGGGCAGGGCGGGAGGGGCTCTCACACACAGACTGCAGGTTTTCTGGACCCACCCAGAGTCATTTGCCTCGGAGAGCACATTTACGAGTCTGGGGAGAGTGCTGGTAATGGGTTGTTGAGTTGGGAGGACAGTAATGTCACAGCCTTGATGGTTTTTTGATGCCTGATCAAAAGCTGAACTACAGACCTACAGACTCTTTCCTGCTTTGCGCAGAAAGGGCATCTTTACATTTACAGTGTGTGCGTTTGGGAGGGAAGGTGTTGTTACAACTTTGAGGGAAATTAGACCCTAGAAAATAGCAATAGCAAAGGCCATTTGTTCCTGCTGTTGGCAGTTCAAAAGTTAAATTGGGGAGTGATTTCGCCGGGAAGGTTTTGCAAGGGCCTTTAGTGCTACAGCTCACACAAGTCATGGGAGTCAGTGACCAGACCTGGACCGAACTGGAGACCACATGGAGTCGATACCCATGTTCTGTGGAGAAGAAATTCCCGTCTGGGCCTTTGTACTGGAGCCTGACTTGTCACCCGGTGTGTGGCCCACCTGCTCTGGCTTGGAGCTTGCTTGGAGGAGGCTCTACCTCCCTCTGTGAACAAAAAGAACCTAAGATAAATTACTCCTGGCTGGTGACCACCATAGCGAAGGGGGGTGGGGGGGTCTGCCACCTACCTCAGTGGCGCCTTCTCTGGACGCCAGGGGAGAATCATGTGGGAGGAACCGGAAGTGTAGTCCAGGGACTGGAGCAGAGCTCAGTGATCCACACTTGGAGCACAGTGAGGAAGAAAAAGCATCTGGAACCCTGGGCCTTAGAACTCTTGATACCCCGAGAGATGCTGGGAGTTTGCCTGTTTGTGGCAGAATTCTTTTCCTCCCTAAATTTCCGAGGAGGAGAGAAAGATGCTATCTGTTCTCTCCTCCTCTATGCAAAGCATTTTGATTTGTTCATGAGGTCTAAGATTTAAGCGCTGGGCAACCAGGATGAGAAGAACTGTGCGGGATGGTTAGGGGTTTGTGTATCCACAGAGATGTGCAGGCCTCACGTTCCAGCAGCAGTGAGCCAAGTGGAGCTTCGTCCCGACAGAAAGGCCGAGCTGCTCACGGAGAGGCCGAGGATAACACGATCACCATGGGTGCTGCCTCCGCTCAGTAGTTTAGTTCACAGTAATGAGCGGAGAGAGGCATGCGGGCTTCCTCAGTAAGTCGATGAGTTAGCCAGGACAGATAGGCCCGTCCTTGTTAGCGAATGAAAGAAAACAGCCTAACATTCCAACATGCTTGTACTCCACCGTGACTGAAATAAACGCATTTTGCTAAGGATTTTACAAAATGGGAGAAAAGAGATACCCTTTATTTTTAAATTCTCTCTTCCATTAAGGCCTTGCCCTGGGCCCATGTGGGAATTTAGGAGAAAGCAAAAAAAGGTATTGTGAAAAGTTGTTCTTTCAGTGTGTTCCGTGTCCACCAGGAAGCCATGAGGAATGGGTTTACGTGAAGCAGGGACAAATTTAGGGTCAACGTGAGGGGAGCTATCTTAGGAGCAGATTGGGAAGACAAGCTCTGGAACTACATTCAGGGAAGACAGAAGAGGGAGCGAGACGGCCTCGCCTCGCAGGTGTAGTTTCATGGGAGGCTGTAGGAGGCATCCGCACATGCAGCAGAAGGAAAGTCCTACTTCCAGGCCTTACTTTGACTTTTCCCCTCGCAAACCTCAAGCCTACACAGAATGTGATTTCATTGCAGGAGCTCAAGAATTAAGAGATTCAAGTCCCAGGCCTAGTTAGTTCCCGGTTACCAGGGGCGGATCACTGACTTTGGTCTTCCCTCAGTTTTCTTCTCTGTGAAATGGGTGCAAACGGTACCTCCTGAGGTCCTGAGGGATTCCATGCGATAATGCATGTAATGTATCATCACGGTGCCTGGCCCGTAGAAAGGCCCTCAGTGAAAGTCAGCGGTGGTCATTACCTATCATGGCTGCCCTTGTCTCCCTTGTTATAAGAAATTACTAGATGAAAAGGTCTCTTAAAAGTAAAAGGTACCATGCATAAACTACGATGTGACCCATGACTCTTATTAATAATAGCTTCAAAATGACTTCTGCCACAGTATTAAGTGGAAGCCCCCATGGGTGGGTGATGGCCGGAAAAACGGGAGCAGTCATTAACGGAGCTGCCAACTCCTGTTACTAGATCTATCGACGTTATGTTTCTCTCTGGGAATCCTTTGACAAATCAGCCGCATTTCCTGTTCCCCTGGCTGCAGCACTGCAGATTTCATCCACGTGTCCCCAGCATTGTTTCTACAGATGAATAAGGGAGAAAGGAAGGACGGGGCCGGGCCAGGACTGCGGCCGCTGTCGGGGCGGAGTGGGTTACGGCGGGCGGCGGGCGTGCTTTGGTGGCCTCCCTTCTCTCTTGTTTTAATTCTCCGAGTGCTCAGAGCCAGCTCTTCCCAGTGTGTCTGGTTACTCAGCTGTCAGGGAGAATCTCTGCTCTGGGGAACAAGGCCTTGGCAGGGGGCTGGGGAGAGCGAGCGTGGATCACGTGACTCCCGCCTCCTCCCAGCCAAACAAAGCTTTCATGTGGTGCTTTGCAGAGTCAGCACCAGCCAGCCGGCCAGCCACTGGCCAGGATGAGGGTGGCTGCAATCGAGGAGGGTGACAGGGCCAGAGGGCAGCAAGAAAGATGCTGCTGGGCCCACCAGCCTCTGCCCAAGAGAGAGAAAAAGCACGCTCGGCTCGCAGGGAGTCTGTCGGAACCGTCACCCCCTTGAGCCCCTGAACTAGGGCAGCCGTGGGGAAGCCTCGGACTCTGGGCTCATGGGGAGTTAAGGGTTCCAGTTCTAGAGCCCATGCAATCCAGATCTGAATCTGCAGCTGGGCCCAGATGCACGCGCTCCCAAAGTCAGCCCCTCCAAATTAAAAACAAGGCCGGCAAGCCCATCTCTGAAGGCGCCTGACATCCGTAAATGAGACCGTGGCGGGAACGCAGGCTTTATTTACACGAAGTAAAGATAGCAACAGCACCTGGGAGTGTGGCTCTGGGCGCTACCCTGGTGCGAGCGGTGACATCTAGGGACCCTGCCATCCTCACGCTGACCCTGGGACCTTGGGAGCTGGTCACCTCCCGTTACCAGATGATAAGCTGACACGGACAGGGTTGAGAAACCTGCCTGAGGTCACACTGCCGGGCAAATGACAGTCCCGGGGCTGCAAGTGCCAGCTGTCCCTCCTGGACCCTGTCCCCGCTGCTCGGCTGCTCCCCGTAGGCCCCTGTCCTCATAGCATCCCAGTGGGTAGCACAAGGCTTGGCCGCATGTCAAGCGTTCTCCAGTTGTCTCAAGAAATTTTAGGAGATTGTTTTTCTCCCAAAAGGGACTCACTAAACTCCTGCGGGATTTTATTTTTCTTCTTAAAAAAAAAAAAGTTGGGAAGTTTGGCCAGAGAGACAGCAGCTACCCCAAGCAGAGAATCCCTGCGACTAGAACTGTGACCACATGGTCTTCGGGAGCCACATGTCAGTTTAAATGCCTGCTCTTGCTTTTCTGGGGCTCTCTGAGAAGCCACGCTGCGGCTCGCAGCACGTTGGAGGGATTTGCAGGCTGTCGCCCCCGGGATGGATTCTGACAAGTCCGCTCTGTGCTGTTGAAGTGCTAATGAGAAACGCTAATTGGACTTGGCCTGGGTTAGGATGAGCGCCTTTCCTAGGGGTGGAGAAGACAGTGTCCATTCCCAGGGGCGGCTTCCAGCCCCTTCTGGGCTTGAAGAAGGAAGGAGACAATCTGGAGAAGCAGGTGTCGTTGGCCTACGGGGGACCAGGATAGTCACCCACGTCGGAGGCTGTGGTCTCAAAGCTGGGCCTCAGTGTTACCCGAGCACAAGGCCACTTAGGCACGCTGTGAATACTCCGTGAGGGAGTGGCCCTCAAGCTTGCGCGGGCCAGCTTTGTAGGCACCTCCAAGAAAGGACAGTCTTTACTAGGTACAGACCTCAGCTTCGAGCAGCCACGTCTTATTCTGCCCCCGGAGCACCAGGCACAGTCAAAACGTGCGTGTCGTCAAGGCTGGTGGTGATTCGCCGTGTCAGGAGAGGGCACAGAGCCGCCTGTCGAGTGGGCTGTGGCTTTCCTGGTTTCTCGAGTGACTGACCATTCCTTCTGCCTCGCTTCCCCACAGGAGTCCTTTCCCTCCCTGCGTACTTCAGTCCCTACAATGGCGGTGGGTCCCTGGGCCACGACGATCGAGCTGACGCCTATGCCCAGCTGGAGCTGCGGACTCTGGAGCAGTCTCTCCTGGCCACATGCGTGGGCAGCATCTCAGAGCTGAGTGAGTGTGGCCTCCGTGTCCACCAGCACAATGGTGGGGCCCGGTCCGAGGGAGAAGGTGGGGAAGGGCTGACCATCGGCTCTCCTGTTAATACTTCTAAGTCTCCCGCTGGCCTGTAGCCCCTGCCCCGCTGGCCAAGCGCTTTTCCACCCCTGGGCCTTGGCACTAACTGCTTCGTCTTCCTGCTGCAGGTTCCCCTACGTCAGTCCTTCACCTTTGTAAATGAGCCCTCTGTCGTTCCTCTGCCCCCCATGAAGGACTCGGCTTTCGCCGTGCACAGACCCCACTGGACCCTCAGATATTTACTCATGGGTAGTTCATCGTCTCCTCCTGAGGAGAATGTCGGCTCTGGCTCAGGACGGAGACTCGATCTCTCCTGTCCTCTGCTTCTCCAGTGCGTGGCGGAGAACGGCCCTGTGCTCAGAGACTGTGCACACGTGTGTGTGAGTGTGTGAGCAGGCACAGGTGTTAGAAAGAATGAGTTCCCTCCCAGAGTTTGTCTCCTGCAACTCCTGAAGACAGAGAAAGGCCTCAAAGACAGCAGCACAGGCCATGTCCCATGCCACATCGTCCCCGTCCCTCCCTCTGAAACCAGAGGTTTTGCTACCTGGCAAGGAGGCGGGAGGAGGCAGAGGCGGAGGCAGATACTGTGATTTCTCTCTCTGCGACTAAAGCGGTTAATGAGGCTAGTGATACTTGGCACCAAGCACCGAGGACCTAAAAGTTTACCCTGGGTTTTACATGCATTAACTCTCCGTACCCCACCAAGTCCAGCCTGCCCAGTTGGGTAAGAAACTTCATTCTTGTATCAGCCACACAGGGAACCCAGGTTGTCACTCTGTGTTCTGTCCCTCTGTACCCATGAACATTTTAAAAGAAAGGGATAGAAAAAATAAAACTCTTTTTTTTTTTTAAATTAGGGGCCTTGTTTGAAGACAGTGCTAAATTCCAGACTCTCGCCTGCTCTTTTTATTTGATGGCTCATAATGAGGGTTGGAAAGACCAGAGTGAAACCTACAGCACCTCTAATCAAGGCTTTCATGGTTAACAGGGGGGAGGCTTGTTTTTCCATGCCTGGTGGGTGTTTCTGGGCTCTGGGCCAAGTTCCCTGAGCTTAGGATCCACTGATTCTCAAGGAGGAAGTTACCCAGGCCCCAAACACCCACCTGTGCTGATCTGAGAACCCAGCCGGACCAGGCTCCTCACACAGCCTGTGGGGCAGTGACAGGGCCAGAGACTTCATAAAATGCAACAAATGAATGTCCAGAAAAATGAAGTAAGCCAGGTATGGTGGTGCATGCCTGTAATCCCAGTACTCAGGAGGCAGAGGCAGGAGGATCTCCATGGCTTCAAGGCCAGCTTGAGACCCTCTCTCAAAAACAAACAAAAAAAAGAAGAATGAAATAAGACATGTAAAAGACAAGCCTGATTTTTAAAGTTATTATTAGATTAAAGGGACATAAAATTACTCTGTCAAATTGCTATAGCTTTTTAAATTTATTCTCCACTTCTGAAGTTAACTGACGAGCTGTAACAGCTTGTGGACTGGCACCCGTTCAGCCCACACCCTCAACAGCGGTGACACTGTGGTCCCAGCAGCACGTGAGAAGTGGGGACCCAGTTCCAGTCCTGGCTGCCTCACTTGCCAGCGGTGCAGCTGGGGAAGTCACCAAACTGCTCTGAGCCCCTTTCTCCACCCGTAGAAGGGAAGTACCCCCTGCCCCGTGGGGAGAAACTGCCCTCGGCAGCAGCGCTTAGATCACAGAAGCTGGGCACCTGCAGCGCCCGCTGCCCGCACAGCTTCCTGGCCCTCCCAGCCCCTCTGTTCCTGGCTTCCCTGACCGGAAGCCCCGGGAAGCAGCTTTCCTTCCTTGCTTGGTTTTCTCGCCTACATTCTGGGTAGAAATGTTCTGCCGACGGCTTCCCCACCAAGAGTAGTAACACAACGTAGAAATAATCAGTGACAGTGGCTTCTCCTTCGTGGAGACTGTGGAATGCCATTTCACCAAAAGGCAGCCCTGATGCCATCACACGCCAACTTCTCCTCCTTGTGGTCCGTGCTCCTACCACCTGTTATGACATTTAGACCTGAGGAAATGGAAGCCAAGTTTCAGCCTCCTGCTGTGCAACTGGCTGAGGGAGGGAGGCGGGGCAGCCGGCTGGTTGCGATGCCAGTTTCTGCTGCCCAGGCGCCCTAGGGCAGGGCGGGATTATTTCTGAGGGTTCAAGATTCCACCTATCCTGAGAAATGTAGGGCAGTGCTCAGCTGTTGGTCATGCTTCTAGAAGCATGAGCTCTTCATGCAGTGACTGTGGGATAGAGGAATAAGCCAGGCATAGTGACTTATGCTTGTAATCCCAGCAATCAGGAGGCTGAGGCAGGATTGCCTTAAATTCAAGCCTAACTTGTCTACACGGTGAGACCCTGTTCCCTGCCCCCAAAGAAGAGAAATAGTAATAGAACACTAAAAATCCAGTAATGCTCATAATACTGGCCTTACAGAGTGGGAATTTATACAAAGTACAGATGTGGGAATCCTGCCCCCGATGGATAGGACCAAGGTGTCCAGTAGGCACCAGGTGTCAGGAACTCCTGCTCCAGCTGGGTTGGCTCTGGGGTGAGGGAGCCCCAGACAGTTAAGTGGTTCAGTGGGGGTGAGTGGAGCTGGAAGTAAAGAGAAAGTAACTTCCAGGGGATGGAGGAAAGGGAAGAAGGGGACCCTTCTCCCAATGGAGAGCTCCAGTTCTAGGGTAGTCTTTGTCCCTGCTTGGAAGCCAGACCCCTGTCACCATGGCTGCTCTGGGAGAACCTGGGGCTAACAGCTTAAGTTAAGCCTTCCCAGAAACTGCACTGGAAAGTACATTCACCTTATTAACTGTCCAAATGTTTGACCAGTGCCTCCTGTTCCGATGACCCTGTGCAGGGCGCAGGGACACAAGGACCCGCAGTCAGCCTGAGGCCCAGAAGATCGATAATCAAGCTGACTGCGGAGAGGAATGAATTAGCTCTGTTGCAGTCTTCAAAGCCTGTCACAGGCCAACCTGTGCCTTGTTCGTTCTGCCACTTTCCCATTAGTTGTGTGCAAAGGCCTCCTAAGGAAGGGGCAGCCGGTGGAGGGGAGGGCCGAGCCGAGTCCCCAGGCCTGGGGGGCACACTGGCAGAGGCACCACTCCGCTCAGAGCGGAGGTGCCTGCAGGTGCCTAGAGCTGTTGCAGCCCATCCTTTCTCAGCATTGTGGCCTCACACAATGAGGGGACATTTCCCGTCGGGGCTGGTAGGATGTTGAAAAGACTTGACCTGCAGGAACATGACACAGGATGTGAGGACTTAGGTCCCCACAGACTCCAACAAGATGGGCTGCAGCCCAGATCACTGTGAAGTTCACGGACTTCGGAGTCAAGGCAGCCTCCTGGGGTCAAGTGCAGAGCATCCTGTTCACTGGCTGCTTTCCCACAGGCATGTGGCATGTGTGCCCCCCAGCTTCCTTGTAACCTGGAGAATGCCCGGGGTCAGAAAATGGTTATCAGATAAGCCTCAACTTCTTCATCTGTAGAATGAGAATAGTACTTGACCACCGCAAGGTGTAAAGGTCAAATTAACCGATATTTCTAGGGAACTGCATCCTCCACGCATTAACTGAGTGTGCCATGGAGGTGCTGTCCATCGTCACGGAGGAATGGAGATGCCACAGAGCCTGGCATCGGCTGTTCATAGCTGGAAACAGAGACCTAGAGAGATACTCTAGATCAAAGAGCTGGGAGAGGCCCCTGCAGTGGGAGAGAGTGTGGAGATGTTGAAAAAGAAACCACATTAGCATGAGTTCTGGAGGAGGCCAGCCCTGAGCGTCTAATTCATCTGTTAAAACAAGACTGGAGAGGAAAGGGAGACGAAATTGCTGTTGTGCATGTGGGTGACACTTTCCACCTCCGCCCGCAAACTGGAGGGTAAATAGTAATTAAGCAAGCGACAGGAGCCGGCTCTGCTCAGCACAGGCTCCCTGGAGAACATGCACCGTGAACTCAGACTCTGCCTTTGGTTTTTCTCTCCTCACCCCACAGGCGACCTGGTCTCTCGAGCCATGCACCATATGCAAGGACGTCACCCTCTGTGCCCAGGCACCAGCCCTGCCCGCCAGGCCCGCCAGGCTCCACAGCCCATCACCTGGTCCCCCGACGCCCTCCACACACTCTACTACTTCCTCCGCTGCCCTCAGATGGAGTCCATGGAGAACCCCAACCTGGACCCCCCAAGAATGACCCTGAACAATGAACGGTAGGCATCCTCCGGGGGACGAAGGGCAGGTAGGGCACATCCACAAATGCACACTGACCGACTAAACGATGATCAGTTGACAGAGGGAGCGGAGCTGTGGGGCCGGCTGCTGTGCCTGTGAGAACAGAGCCCTGCCCCGAGTCGCGGGGTGGTGTTCCTCTTAAGTCTGGGTGCAGCTTAAGGTCAGGAAGGATCTGAGCAGCCCCGTTGGGTTTGCCAGCCCAGTGTGTAGCAGCTGGACTCCCTGAAACTCCGCTGCCTCTTTATAAAACATGGCGAAGTTGAAGTGGTGAGAGCTGAGAGGCCTGGCACCATAGAGGAAGCGCTCCGGTGTGCGTGTGGGTGACACTTCAGCTGCTTCTGCCTGTGCTTTTGTTGGGCCCTATCATCCCTTTGATCCCCATTGGACCAGTGGTTGAATAACCACAGAGCCCCAACCCTTTCCTTCCCAGCTGGGATAGGGCTGCCAAGAACTAATGCACACGTTGCGGACAAATGCACAAAGGTGACACACAAGAGCTTGGGCGGGGCATGCATTTGGGCGCACTCTGGCCTGTGACAGGAGCATTGGTCAATCTTTTACCTAGAACATATGCTGTCTGTAGCCACCCCAAGACCATGAGCCTCACCTGGAGGCCCCTTAGACTGTGGGCTCCCCAGTTGTGTGCTTGAGGCCCAGGGCATGGAAGTGCCCACGTTTGGCTTAGGAAGCCCCATCTACCCATTTCACAGCAGGATGGAAGGGGCAGAGGCCCAAGGGCTCCACCCATCTGGGGAAGAGAAAGCGGCAGGACCGCAGCCAACAGCTCTATGTCTGGGGTAATCACTGATGGCGTCAGCCGGCTCCAGGGCCAGGCCCTCTTCCCCAGCTCCTCAGTCCCACAGGTTGGGACTCACGGCTGACAAGGAGGTTCCTGTACCAGAGTCCATGAGAAGCCTCCCCACGAAGCCCTGGCAACGGTGAAACTGGGATGTCAGTGGCCTTGGGGCTCAGGTACCCTGGGAACAAATTACAGTTCTGGTCTTTGTGAAAGGTTCTTGGGACCCTGGGAATGAGTCCAGGCCTCACCGGGCCTCCTTTCTCAGCGGTGAGTGGGGAGTGGCCATGAGGCAAATGGGGAATGCAGCATTTGCGGGGAGCTATGTAGAGCATCAGTGGCCTCATTTCCATGCATAGTAAACGCTACCGTGACTCAGTGTTCCCGGTAGCATCGTGACATCACACTTTGTTTCTCTGGAGCGGGAAGGGGAGGGGAAGGCTGAGCAGGGCCTCCCGGACCTGACTGATGAGAAGCCGGGTGCTCTGGAAGCAGAATCAGGGTGGGGAGCCCGGACGGGGCTTGTGCGCCAGCTGTTTCTGCTCTGTGGAGAAAGTGTTGCAGTTGCGGGAGCCAGTGGGGGAGGAGGAAGGGCGAGGTGGCGTGGGGTGGGAGCGGAAACACTCACTCGCTATTTGGTTAGGTTCCTGAGGGTGCTGGGCCCAGACCCGGCTGTGACGTGGCCCTGGGGCGTCTTGGACAGAGAAGCCTCTGGCTTTTCAAACCTGCAGAGTATCCTGGGCCTGAAGCTCCGCCCAACAGCGGCAGCTCCTCTCCTAACAGCTGAGTGCCGTGGTGGCACACACATCATTCCAACTAGGAAGTTGGAACCATCATTGGGGAGGGGATGCTGCCTTTCTTATGATTTTCAAGTTTCTATACTAGAAAGATGCCCTAAAAATACCTGGGTGAGCGCACAGCCCAGGTGCTCTCTGGGGACTGGTTTCTGGCTGCGGAAGCAGATCCTGCCACCCATCCAGGTCACTGTGAAAGGACGAGCAGGAGGCCGTGACTGGGGCCGAGAGCTCTGGCCCTATGGGCCTGGCGTCTGGCATCTTCTCAGATCTCTGGGAGCCCTTCCATCCCAGTGCCAGAGGTAACGGAGTTTGCTAGGCCCCCAGAGTGCGTCTCTGAGTTTGGGGTGTTCCCTCCGCGCTGCCTGCTTCATCCCTTAAAGTTGCTTCCTCTGTCCCATCTCAGGACGTGAGCAGGGTGTCCTCCTAGTCCCTACTGGTTTAGCCCCTTATTGCAGATGTGACAGCGGGCCACTGGTCCTCAGGCCTTCTGAGGGCCACGCAGGCCCATTCAGGGTTGAGCAGGGCCTTCTACTCCCTTGAAGCATGGCACGGCACACAGGTCTGTACCTCTCCTTTGAGTAAGACTTCTGGTTCCTGCCACTGAGGGGCTGTGTGACCACAGGCCGGCAGACGAAGGCAGCACAAGTGCTGTGGTCCCCTCCTGCTCAGTTGCATGCAGTGGCTGCAATGTTCCTGGGACCTTGATAGCCACCTAGGGGAGGGAGAGGCAGGCGGAGGAGTTACAGAAGCAGCCAGTGGGCTGTGCCGTCCTTCAGGCCTGGGCCTACAGTGAGCCGAGCATAGGGCGGGAGGCTGCGGACTCTGGTCCTCAGGCCGGTCCAGCCTCGGGCTCCGCCCTGTGCAGTGAGCAAAGGGTCCTGTCTGGGAGAACAACGTAAGCTTTCCCGTGCTCCTCCTCTTCAAGGACATCTACCTCCTTCCCTATATGCTCTGCAACACATCCTACAAGGGAGCTGCCATCACGACCCCCATTTCACAGAGGTGGGTGCGAGGCTATGGGTCCCCAGCTGCTGTGCGGCTGGATAGTGACTGAAACCAGGTTTCTGACCACAGAGTCCTTCCTGTCCCCAAGCCAGGGCCACCAAGGTATGATCCCTTCGCTCCAGCAAGTGCAGGCTCCAGTGGGCCCTGGTCTTAGGGCCCCTCCTCCCGGCCGTCCCAGCCCCACCTGGCTCTCCTCTCTCAGGATTTCACCCTCATCCTCCTGGGAAGGCTTCACAGCTGGGCCCTCCCAGTTGGCATCCCAGGCACCAGCCGGGCCCAAGGCAGGATCCAAGGCCCAGGCTGAGTCACAGCTGCTGCCCTGCAGGGAGCGTCCGTGCTGAGATCAAGCCCAGCAAGTGAAATAACCTGCTGTCAGAGAGCCGGGGAGAAGGGAGGACAGCGACCGCCATCTGGCCGAGCATGGTCCTTGCTAGCTGAGCCTGGAGGCAAAGGGGCCAGCCAGCCGGGCCAGCAGCCTGGGTGGAGGATACCTCCCCGTCCTCGTCCTCCTGAGGGATGGGAGGAAGGCTGTACAGACACGCGGGCGCGGCAGGAGGCGGCCAGCAGATGGCTGGGGGACAGCAGCATCAGGCGGAGTTGGGGAGACACGCGAGGGGTGCTGAGACCAGGCAGGAGGTGACGCTTATGATCAAGGCACATCGAGGCGGTCCTGTACACGGCCAGCTCAGGGGAACACGAGGCTGTTTTCATGCTGCTGTCCTCTATCCCAAATTCCCACAGAGCTCTTTATGCTGGGGCTCTGAGGACCCGCACAAAGGTCGAAGCCGTGGCTTTGTGAGACCCTTGCAGGTGTGCATGCGGCCTCGCTCTCAGCGAGTATGGAAAGAGAATTTGGAAAAGCCGGAGCCAGCAAAGTGCCGGCCGTTTCGGGTTCTTCTCCGTGCACCTGAAGCCCACACTCATAGCCCCTGAGCATGCCTGAGGCACAACTTCCGTGGGTCCCTGAGGATCCTAGGCGTCTGTCTCATCCTAAAGTCAGCTTGTCTTTCTGGACCTGTTTCTCATCGGCAGAATAGAGACAGTAGTAGGATGTTTCTGGTTAAAAGAAGCCACCGAAAGAGACACTTCATTTAGTGCCTGACACATTCATATGTGTTTTGTAGGTAGAGCTGGCCTCCTCCTCCTCCTCCCCCCCCTCCTCCCCCATCCTGCTTTCCCTCCTCCCCCTCCTCCCCCTCCCCCTCCTTGTGATGATGGTGAACACATTTCCATGGCATATTTGACCATCAGAATTGGCTCTCATTAGGATACTGTGACATTTCTATGTTTAAAATTTTTTTAATGGAAATTTCAAACATATACTAGAGTAAACAGTATATAATAGACCCATATGTATCTGTCACCCAGTTTTTAACAATTATCAGAAAAACAAAAGAACTCCAAATCTGAAACTAATAAAAGGGGAAAAAATATAAATATCTGAGCAGAAATTAATGAAATGGAGACAGAGAAAAACAATACAAGGAATCAGTGAATCAAAAAATTGGTTCTCTGAAGGGATAGGAAGGGGAAATGGGGGAGACAGAGAGGAAGGGAAGTAAGAAAGGTCAAGATGTTACATGTGGCCGGAGATTAAGCTCAGAGGTACCGCGCCCACCTCAGAAGCACAAGGGCTCGAGTTTGATCCCTGGTACTCCAAAAAAAAAAAAAGATGTGTTATATGTCTGTGCCATTCCCTGGGTGAATGTATTGACTGTGGGTCACAAATGTACACTAATATAAAATGGGGACACAGGTGTCAACTCATGATCTTATTCACCCATTTCTTACTGCTCAGGTTACTTGGAAAAGAATGTAAATATCATATTTTACTCATAAATATTCAGTATCTATTTCTGAAGGATAAGAGTCTACAACCATAATATCGTTGTCACACTGAAGCAAAATTGACAATAACTGCTTAATAATATCAGATTTCCGGAAAGTGAACAGTTCAGTACCTTTCCCATTCTTACCAGAAATCATGTCCTGTGTGAATACCTCAGTATATTTCTCTGATAGCAAAGAATCACCTAAAGGTGACTTAAGTACAGTTATCCAACCTAAGGTAGGAAATAATTCTTATGAATATAACTATCCAGCCAGTGCCATATGCCTTGTATTTAAATTTGTTTCTTAAGAAAAGAGAAATAGCCAAGTGTGGTGCTTCATGCCTATAATCCCAGCACTCGGGAGGTGGAGGCAGGAGGATTGCCGAGTGTTCAAGGCTAGCCTGGGCTACATAGTGAGTTCAGAGCCAGCCTGAACCACAAAGCAAGACCCTGTCTCAAAACAACAACAACAACAACAAAAACTAAAAAAAGAAGACAGCAAGGCAAATAACTCAAAAATAAAACCCTTCTTAGAATATCTACAAAACAAATTTTTAAAAATAAAATTTATGTTTTGTTCATATCAGGATTCCTATCGAAAAGTCCACCTTTTGCCACTAATATCAGGTCTGTTGAATAGTAAGCACCCACAGATATATAGGTGAGCAAGATATTTCTTAAGTTGTGATTCCCAAGTGACATGTGGGAATTTCAAATTCCCGTTGTCCAGTTAATATCAATACTAATATAACTGCTGCTCTCCGCAGTAGTATAAGTACTTAGGAATATAACCGCTCCTGGATGATAGTACAGCTCTGAATATCTCTGCCACCACAAGCACT
>PVIR01018110.1:0-33859 GCA_004026965.1 Petromus typicus
AAAGGAGTTTTTATGAATTTAAAATCTAATATCATTATTGTTCAATTGCAATTTACACATTCTGTACACATCGGTACATTTTATAATATAAAATGCATGGCATCTCAAATCAAATATTGCCAAACACTTGAAATTTGCAAAATAAAACTTAATGTCTCCTAAAGACTCTATAGAAACAATGCTGCACATTTTCTGATATAAATAATTCATCTGAATATAATAATTTTACTTAAAATAAGAAAAAACTAAGAGTGGCTTTGCTCAATGAGAAGAATAGAACTTGAGATAGAGACAGGCTAATGAATAAAGATAAATGCGAGTCTAGCATACGGCACTATTCTAGCACACCCACATCCCAGCACGGTACAGCTCCAGCAGGAGAATGGCAAATTCAATCCCAGCTTCAGCAGTTTGGTGACTCAGTGCATGGAATGAACCATCACATACTACAAACAAGTACTAACAAGTGAAAATAGAAAAACGAGAAATTCCTCCATCAAATTTTCAATTTCTTAATAATTAAGACACCTGCTAAAATGGCTGAAAGGCTTCTTTTTATATAAAAACATGGCTGTCTTCATCCCTGCAAAAGGTTACCCCTAAACTCCTTGTTAATAAATAAGTTATGTAGCTTTTCAAAACATCTTCATATCTGAGTAAATAAATCATTCTTTGTTCAGCTTTTCAGTGATTCATCGGCACAATTCAGGAGGACCTGGGTTCCAAAGTAACCCAAACTAACAAGCTGTACAGAAAAAGCAATGGCGCCACTGCTCACCGTTGGCTCTAAGAAGAAACAAGAAAAGGCAGCGCAGAGGGACTGTGACAGAAACCTTCAGACACCACCCAGCTGCCAGATTAATATCAATAGTCACCATTTTATTTAAATACTCTCAAAGCTTCTATCACAGTGATGGCAGATAAAAGGTCAAAAGAGCTGGAAAGTGTTGAAACCGCTCCATGCCCCCCCATTAACTATATGCTAATTTTTATTAAATATTTCATGAGATAATAAGAAATTTTTAACCAATTTTGGAATCAATAGTGATCTATGTTTTCCAGTTTTGGCTTTTCTAGCATGTCCTGTATCACTGAACAAGATAAAGTTTTCGAAACTAAAACAAAGATTAGCTTCAACTTCCATTTTACACAATGATTTATGTTTTTGTAATATTTCACAAAATGCTAATGGAACTATCTCAAGACCACTGTATCTAAGAAGAAAACATATTGTTGTCTCTATCAAACTTGAGCAGAGCAGAAATTAAAGAAGCAAAAGTCACACACTCATCACGACAGAGCTGAGCTACAGACACTGAACCTCTTTTTTATTTTTCACCCTAAACATGTCAAAATAAAGAATTTTTTTTCAGACGGTAATTGGGTAAATGAAAAGTGGATTTTTGAGAAGACATGTTCTTTTTGTTCTGTCTTTAGCACATGTCTTCTCACCATTGCTGAAAGTGTGTTCTTGAATAGGGTGTTTAAACATGAAAAACAAATTATTCTTTATCTCTAAGTTACATAGGGTCTCAATAAAGGAGTCTTATGGATATTAAAAATTCCTAATTTGCCCTAATATAAACTTCTCCATGGATTAGTTTTACTGAACAACTTTCCAGCAGACCGACATGAGTGCATCCCCGCAAACTGGAACGTCTCACCACATTGAGAATATGGACATTTACAATGGCTTTTGTCAGCCTTTTACAGCTGATAATTCTGATATCTCATATATATATATATATATATATATATATATATATATATAGTTCAATACAGGAATAAAATATTTCAGTAATTACTAATTTTGGTCAAGATAAAAAGTGCATAAAATAAATTGATTAAATTCTAGTATTAAGATGAACCACATTGTTCACATTGTATTAAGTCAGCGAAAACTATATAATTTCAAATTCTTGAGAGCCTGAAATGTGTTCATGGCTACAGTTTATATATTACTAGAGATATGTTGTTACTTTTTTAATTTTATCCTCATGTATTACTGTTTTTTTCTTGCTATGAGAAAGTAAACTTAGGACCTTGCATTTGTCAGGCAGGTGCAGTGCGCTGAGCTAAATCCCCAGCTCTTCTATCATCCTATAGAAAACATCAACATCGTGACCACTTCTTTCATTAAGACAGTGTCTCTTGGAGTAATTTACTGTGCTCTGAAAGTAAAACAGCTGGGCAGCTGCTCCTGGTGGATGACCGGTGATACTGAACAACTTTCCAATGCCTGTTGGTAACTGATTTGTCTTCTTCTAAGAAAGGCCTGTGCAGGTCATTCTTCTCCCTTCGCGGGGACGGGCCAGACTAGCACTCTACCACTGAGCTTCACTCCCAGGCCACTTTTATTCATTTTTCATAAGGCATTTGTGTGCCATTTGTGAGTCATATGAGTGCTGATATATTCTCGCTATTGTTAAATTAATAAAGAATATGTGGCAGATATAAGCAATGGGACCTTATTCTGTCTTTAGAAGAAAGAACTCTTCCCTCTGAAACAGCATGGATGCTCCCAGAGTAAGGGGCCGAGTGAACTCTGCAGGCCCAGAATGAGGAGCAGTGGATCACCTCACTGCACATGACACCGCAACAGTCAAGCTCAGGGAGCAAGGGACAGAGCGGCCCTGGGCGGCAGCAGGAGGGGAAAGAGACGGAAATGCTGGTCAGAGAGCAGAGTTCATCCTCCAAGATGAAGGAAATTTGGAGGTACAGTGCAAAACAAGAGAACTATAAGTAACAACAGTGTACTGCATTCTTTACATAGTAAAGGAGGATGATTTTAAGTATTCGGTTAGTGAAAAAAGAAAAAAGTAACTACAAAATGATGGATATATTAGCTTGACTGTGGTAATCATGTATATATAGTATATAGTGAAATTATATATATAATATATATATATATAGTATAAGGTGAAATGATATATATACACACATTTATATATATGTATATATACTCACATATACATATATGTCTCACATATACATACATATATGTATCTCACATATACATACATATGTATCTCAAATGATTAAGGTATACATGTTACACATACATCATGTTCATTTACAGTTATACCTAAATAATATGGAAAAAATAATTTTCAAAAAAAATAAAGAATTAAAAGGATAAACTGACCTTAGGAATCAATGTAATAAACATCCAAAATTTTTAAATAAGTTAACATTATTATGGTCATTTTGCTCTTATTGTACATTTCTAATGAATTTAACCTGGAGATTTAAAAAATCTTGTATTTTTTAATACTCAAATCTTTAAGACCTGTGTACTATGATGCCTTCTTCAATCTTGTACATCAGATCGCTGATTTAAAATCTAAATCTTTTATTGTTAAAACAGTTTATAGCTACTTATAATTAAAATATTTTTATAGACTTCAAATTAATAATTCTTCTTATGGCAGGAAAATCACTTTATCAGTGGGCAGACTCTATACTATATGCTGTCACAGATACAAGTAATGACTTAGGCCTCAAATCTATTTTAGACCAAATTACTCTGTAAGAATGATAAAGTAGATAAATAAGCAATATAATTTTTCTCATTTGTTTACTTTGATTTGGTTTAGGGGCATGCCCTTGCCAAAAAGATGTCTCTTTCTCTCTGTTACTCCATTTGCATGGAGTATATGTCTGTGTATATAGCTTTAAAAGATTCTTTTTTTAAAGTATCCCTATCTTGTAGATACACAAAATACACATGGAGGGATTAGGAGCAAATAAATATTAATTTATTTCTTTTTTTTTTTTTGAGACAGTCTCACTTGTAATTCAGTCTAGCCCTAAGCTCAGCCTTGAACTTCACAGCAATCCTCCTTCCTCTGCCTCCCAAGTTCTGGGATTACAGGTGTCAGCCACTAGGCCTCGACTGTGGTATGTAGTTCTGATTGCTGGCTGTCATAAGTCTCCATTCCTGGCATTGTTGTATGTGGTTACCAGGGATCAGACCTGGGTCCTTGCACTTGCAAGGCAGGCCCCAGAACCAATGAGCTAAATCCCTGGCCCAAATTTACTTCTAACAGAAAGGAAAATTAATCTAGTTGCAGGTCTGGTGTTAAAAAAAAAAAAAAAAAAAAAGTGGCGGGTTCGAGATTTAGCCAGATGGTTCTGGAGCCTACCGTACAAGTGGAAGGTCCTCAGTTTGATCCCTAGTAAGAAAAAAAAAATGGAGATTCAAAAAATGAATCACAGCTCCTTAAATTTTTTTCAGCCTAGAGTTGACCTACTAATAACTAACTTTAATGAAATAGAAGAAAAAGGAAAAGTATAATTTTTGACAAAGTCACTTGTCAATTCAACTGAAATGCAGCTTGAAATGCCTATCAATAGAAAGATAAAACTCAGTTGAGTATTTCCTATAAGATCCATATTGAAGACAGGATATCTCTTATTACTGTATTTTTGTAAACGTGACATTATTTGAAATAAAATTTGTTTTACAAACTTCACATGAATAAACAAAACATGTACATGAACTCTCAGACACGTTCATATAAATAAATTATTTTGTGAAATTTCTTTTGTTAGTAATTGTTAGTGATATATGATGATTACATTTATCCTGGAGAACTATCACGTAAACATTCCACTTTAATCATTTTTATTTATCTTCCCTCCTCCCATTTCCACTAACTCCCCAAAAGGAGTTTATTATTACAAATCAATGGCTGAGACAGATTTACTGATAATAGTCAGTAAATATAAAACCACGAAATATGTTCATTATCCACACCCAAGAAAGAGACATAACAATTACTTCTTTTTCTCAAACAGAAAAGAGTGTTATTTCCACTACCAGGTCCCCCAAGTACTTGAGAGATTTAAATATAAAAACATATGAAATCAATAATCCAGAGATTAAAACAGTTAATCAAATGGAGAAGTTTCTCTGAATTCCAAGGAGCATTAAACTACATCATTAAACCCAAAGCGTCCATTATCTATTTTTGCTTTGTATTCATTTTTTTCCTTTGTTAATTCACAGTGATTATGCCTAGAAAGCAAAGGGTCACTTTCACTGTCACCAGAACCACCCTGACATTATCAGAGAGGCTTTTTACACAAACGGAATTTTCAGTGTGTGTTGAGAATCTTAAAACTCAACAGATCAAAAATTATTAGGAAAGAAGTGTGGCATTAATTCCTTCATCGTAGAGTTCATCCTAGATGCTAATAAAATCACTCTGACATGCACCACATTTTTACTAGTTCTGCTAGATTCTGTTCAAAATAAATGATTACAATTTTATATTGTATTCCCTAAGCAAATGTATAGGGAAATATAAATGAAACATGTTAGTCACGACATAGCTGCAGAGAGATTAGCCACAGCTAATGTATATATAAAGAGCATAAAGTATAAAATTATGATTTGGAAAATCATCAGTGTGTCAGACCTAAGAAAAACTATTAAAATCATCTACGTTAACTGTCTCTTAAGAGGAAAGGTATGATACATTAAACATTAATAACTGATTTTATTTCTGTAGTCATGTGTATATGGTAAACCAAAATAATTAACATTTTGTAAATAGTAAAGAGGAAGTAGCAATGTGCTGTTACGTAAATGTGTACTGACAATGACACCAAAATACACAACAAAATGCACAGCCAGATACATTTTTTAGTGCTGAGCTTGTTCAATTGCTTAAGAGAGACAAAGAGGAGATCATACTATAAACTCCCCAAAGTTGTCCTTATTATTTCTTTTTGCTCACTTCTACTACTGGGCTACATTAGCCAAATATCTTTGATAAACTTAAGAAAATATGCACTACAATGTGAAAGTAAGTCCTGCAAATAATGAGCTAAAAAGCACACACTTCAAATTCTCAATCCATATTAAGGACATTTGTCTAGAGAATTCAATGGTTTATGATATATTAATATCTGTACCAAGTAAAGCTATTTTCATTTGCTTGAAATTGTCTGTGTTTATATGCAGTGTTTGTATTTTACATAAAGTGATATGATCTTTAAAAGTGTAAATATTTCTTTAGCTTAATAAAAATAAATTATAGTAACTCCCACACTACAGATTGATCATATGAAAATTAAGCCACGAATATTCGGCCATAACAATGGAAAAAAAATCTCAGTAATTCCTTCTACTGCAGTTCAATTTTTGAACTTACATCTTTTTATAGAGGTCTAAACTATGGTTCAATTCAAGTTTAGACTTAAATATCTACATGTTTCAATACTAATGCACCTAAAACACATATGGATTGTTTAAAAATAATGTACAGTTGTATTTCTGTGAAATTTATTTCAAACTTCAAAGAGTAAGACTTGATAAATCTTTTCATTTTTTCACATTTCTTCACTGTTCTCAAGTGATCCAAGTTCAAATCCTTTTTGAAAAGAAGAAAGGACAGATGGATGGAAAGAAGAAAGGAAAAGAAGCAAGAAGGAAAGGAGAAAAGGATGTGATACAAAAATCCTAACAGAAATCATTACTTTTTACACTGGATAGGATTTACAAGAATATTCATTGAGTATTATTTATAGTATGAAAGGGTACTTAATTTTGAAAGGAGACAGAAGAAAGATACTATGGCTATTGTGCAAACGAAAGCTTGACTCAAAGTGCCCCAGGAAAGGCAGACTGCAATATTAACCTACACAAATTTGTTGAGAAACTTATACATCTTTTAAAAATCAAAAATTCTCAAATGCTTGCACAAAAACAAGGCTTTGTGAAATTTAAGGGTTTGATTTCCCCCCCAGTACATGATGCACAGATTTTCTTCACAGTGATTCAGATAATATCTACATGTTTCAATACTAAAAGGACACATTATCTATAAAAGTACTGATAATGCAATTTAGGAATTTTATTTACCACTGATTTAATATTGTTGAGCTGAGGTTGAAATCCTTAAAAACTTGTCAAGGTTTCCAAGGAATCTGTATGGTAATAGCAGTCAACACAAAATCTGGGAAGCTATTTTGACAAAACAAAGAACATGTAAGATATTATATGACTATTTATCAACACCTACACTCAGCAGTCGTAATTCATCAATGCTTCAAAAACTCACTGTGGCTTTGCTAACGCTCCTCAAATCCACCTTTAAAATGCGTCTTTACAGAAAATATCTTGCCATTAGCACTGTATCTTATGCATTTCAAGAAAGATGAAGTACCATGGGGACTAAGCAGGACTGACAGAAAAGAAACTATAAATCTCTGTCAGGCTTTCAGAGATGAAGTCTAAAAATAAAGTATTTTACTTCTTCTTTGGCTGAGCTAACATAGCAGATTTGTTTACAGTCTCCCAACTTGCTTGATCTTGTTCAGGTTACAAAAAAAAATTCAAAATTTTCGGATGCAAACAAATACTATTTTTTTTTTTACACAAAGAATTCAGGGACCCTATGACATGTGACATATAATAAATAGTACTAAACAGCAAATCAATGATAAAGCATTAGAAAGTTTCCCAGCTGCTGAAACTGATCAGTATATTCGATTAGAGCTCTGGGACGACATGCACGTCACATTTTACCTTTGGGTTCTCCAATAGTTGGTTACAGTAGCCCAAAATAATTTAATTGACTGTTAGGAGGTAGACAATTCTTTGGTGAGACATTAATCATTTATAATTAAAAATCTACCTTTGTGATTGGGCCACAGTGATTTAATAAGAATAGGGCCATCATTTATATTAATTTAACTAGCAACTTCGATATCTTGTGTGAGGAAAATAATTTATGTACGGAGGAGATACACTACCTAGAGATAAATAGCTGCCATGTATTAGCATTTCAGTGAGGGAAATTTACGTTTAGAAACCAAAGAACTGTGCTAAAGTTTGAAGACAAATACACCTCTTGACATACATGTTTCTATGTAAGAGGAAATAGTTATAGAGAAAACACAGAATATTTTTTTCCTATTTGCCTTTCTGAGGTGTTTTCACTGTTCCTTTCTGCTTGACAACAGAAAATTTTATCGTGTTCTCTAAAAAATAACGAAGCTTTTGGGAGAGACAATATGACTTTGTATTCTTAAAGACAACAGTGGTAAGACTTCAAATACAACAAACAATGTAAATAAATAAATGTGTGTCCTAAAAATGGTAGGTATCATAATGTGATACATTTGCCATTGCATATGTTTGACCTGTGGCACCTCTCATCACAGGGATTCCTCTGGTGAAAAATACTCAATTCGGATTTTTTCTGTCATTCACAACAAGTGACAGAGGTAGCACCTTCATTTCTTTTCCCTATTTAGAAGTGACAGCATTTGTATGAAAGGACATTTACACATTACCACTAGTACTACAGTGATAATGCTAGCTATACTGGATATTTGTTTAAATTTTCTTACTCTTTAAAATGTTCCACTTGCTGACTGTACTAGTACCTCTGGCACAGGTATCTATCATTTTTTTTCCATCACAAGATAATCCCTACTTATCTTATACCCATGGATCTTTTGCTCTGCGGGGATTTTCCTGGCCCTCCCTCTAAATGTCTACTCACAGATCTCTGTCTCACAGAGTCCCTCATGCTGTTACTCTCCACTGCTCACATGTGTGGAACTCTTCAAGATAATAAGACCCAACAGGACAAGCAGACCCTGCTTCCATCTTCTCCTTATGGCACCGTCCACCAGCACAAGGCTCCGCATCTAGGGGACAGGCAACAAATGCCTGCTTCACTACACTGCAATAAAACATTCTGACTACTGGGCTCCCCCCCCCCCCAGAAAGGCAGCTACTTTGAGAAGAGCAGAGGAAATTTTCTAAATAAAAGTTAGTAATTTAAGCATTCAGAATTATCAAATCTTAGTTGTCTCCTAGCCTAGTAAGCACTTTTATTTCACATTCCTTCTATATATGCAAAAGTGAAGTCACCAGCATTCATCAAACTACGAAGGGCGGGATACATGATGCTCTGTGCAGCCTGCTCTCCTTCATCTGCCCCAGAAGACAGAAGACTCCTTCTTCTCTTTCCCAGCTTCTCATGATGGCTCCAATGGCTTTTCCACCCTTCACTGCACAGGGGACCAGTGTAGGGAGAGTAAGACTGAGCCATTTTCCTCCCTTTGATTTCAGTCTTTCTCAAACAAAGAACAATTTTCTCTCCCTGTAAGACACACACACACACACACACACACACACACACACACACACACACACACACACCCCACAGATGCTTCTTACGCACTGCAAAAAATCCTCAACTTAACCAGGCAGTGGTTGGCTCCACAATTTCAGAGCCACTGCAATCTCTCATTTATTCCAGACCACAGTAGCTCCCTCACTCACAGGAAATCCACTACAAATTCCTCAATGTACTTCACTGTATTATCAACTCCATGAGCTTCCACAGTCTTCACTTTATATACTTGATCTCTATCACTATTGGCTTCTACACCTAAACAGACCTTTGGCTCCTAAAATCTAATCAGTTGCAAAGAATAAAAGAAAGTGACATCACATAAGAAAGAAACTTCAATCATGTGGCTTTGCAAATTAAAAATCCATGGGCCACAAAGGTTGCATCAGTTCTCACAAGGGCAAAGAACTCTTGACTTAGTTACAGTCACAGATTAAAAAAAAAATGTCAAAGCACCTCTCCCACGTCTGTCAAGACTTTCCTCACAGTGTCTCTTCCTTTCATTCCTTCTGCCAAATGTACATCTCATGCCTCAGCATTTGTGACTAGACCCCTCCAGTGAGCTCCTTTGACACTGGGCAGGACTCACTCACTGTAACACACAGCATGTAGCATATAAGATGGAAAAGAGTCCAAGATCAGAGACTCGACAGACTGCAGCTCACTCCTGGGTGCTCTCTGTGCAGCCTGGAGTGCTCCCGAGAGTGCAGACCCCTGTCTGGAAAAGCCTGTGAGTGCAAAGCCGTGTGGAGGAGACTCGCAAGCTCCACTTTACAGCCTGGGCCTGCTGTGTGACCACAGCTTCCTGGGTCCCGCTAAGTCACATCTGGGTCAGGGCCAAGGAACTCTGAGGCTGTTCAAGATACTAAATTATAAAATAATATTTTCCACCCGGTAATAGTACAACACTTTACCCTGACAGTAGTATCCCTGTATCAAAATAATTCTGTATTATTCTACAACTTCCGTCTTCACAGTACCATGGGAGCCATGCTTTTCTCTTAATATTCCATAACTAATGATTGAAATCTAATAGCACATCAAGAGCATGTCAAAAGTACTGAATCTACTACTCAGGGACCACAGTCTCCAACAATGTTGATTTGCTGCTCCTCAAAGACACTCAGCCCTGCACTATTTGAGATCAGGACATTCAGGTCTGTAGCACACACATCCCAATCTTACAATAAAATTCACAATTGACACAGACTCCATTCAGTGAAACTTTCATTCATGACCTTTGAAATTTCAAAGAAATCCTGTAACTTACATGGTTTTATCAGTAAACAACTGTCCTGTTGTATTGGTTCTACAGTAAGTTTAAAATGTCAGTTGTTGCCTATATTATAATGTGCACTTTCTCTTCCAGTTTCTTTCAAAACTGTAGTGCTTCCAAGTATATAAAACTCAGTCCTCTAACTTACGGTCTTATCTTATGCTGCTCCAAAGTGTAGAAAGCAAAATAACAGGCAATATCTTTATTCTTGGTACAATAAACAGCACACTCAATAAAATAGGTTCAGTGAATCCTTGAGTTAGCCCTGGGATGAAAGACAACCAACTTGAGTTACAACTGAAATTTTAGTTTTAACTTACAATCAAAATCATGAGTTACATCAGGACCTCTAGCCACCTGTGTATCCACATGGCCTCAAATACAAAGTCCTTTCTTAAAGGGTTCTGGAAGAGTTCTGGAAGGAACACAACAATATCCTTTCCTGTGTGGGGTTAGTGGACAAATCCTGGGTCAATGTCTCTCTATGGACACTGAAGTCTGCCCATTTACAGGAGAGAGAAGCTGTGTAGAGGACCCTCAGCACTGAATTGGCCAACTTTTGTTACAAGCAGCCTTCAGGAACAAATTGAGTCCATAAGTTCACTGTATTATTAAATATTGCTTATAATAACAATTTTCTTAACAAAACATAATTCTCTATACTTTTAATCAGTTATGTGGGAGTAGTGCCTTTGACAATAACACAGAGATGTTTTTAGAAATGTTTTTAGAAGTGCTTAAAATCTGGTTTCATGAAAAGCATACACTGTAGAAGACACACATGCTGTAGATAAGGATGATTGGCTTATTAATTACTTGATTAGGCAAGTAAATATGTGCATCAAACTATACCACTATAGCTCTGTGAAAGAACTAAAAGGCAACTTACTTGAGCAATAAAAGGAACAAAATAAAGTACAGTATCTACCAGTTAACAAATAATTTGTTTGAAGGGTTATTGGGGATTTTATTATTTGAAACATATTGCAAAGACTTAGAATTTTCAAGATTGCATTACAACTAAAAAAAATTATTGTAATTATGCTCATGTCTACTATTTTTTTAGAATTACAATTTATACCCATCTAATCTAAATATATTCAACAGGAAAAGCAAAATGCAAATTGACATACCCAATTCAGTGCATAAAATCAATAATTCAAAAGCATCCAGCTGGACTGAAACATACGTGATAAGTTTAAAGTGTTTTGCTTTTATTTGGAAAACAAACAAGTCACAAGGAGATGCCTACTGGAAAGCAATCATGATGTAAACAGCATTTTCTTTACCTTCTCAGCCCGAGGGAGGGGCACAGGATTATTTTTGACTCTTGAAATAAGTCGAGCATGCCCCTCCATTCCTGAGTTCCTAAATTAAAAATCCACCAGACCCCTGCATTTTGTGTGGTGTCCACTTACTGTAAACCACAAAAGGACTTAAAAAGAGGCAATAAAGTCTAAAGGATTCCTATGACCAAACCTGTAGCTTCTCCTATGGAAATACACTTTAAAACAATCAGAAAACTTTTTTAACAACTATGATGGAATAATGTTACGATGACAGAAGCAAATTTTAGTATAAAGCAAAGCTAGAAATATCTCAGCACAGGCCTCTACTGGAAAACACATACATGCAGACACACAGATACACACACACACACACACACACACACACACAGAGGGGAGGGGCAGAACACTTATGTGAGAAGCTTTGACGGTCACAAGAGTTTATGGAGTGAATTCTTTGCTTAGGCCCCAGGCTGGATTCCTTTCCTCACTAATCATTACTGAGTACCTATTCCTTCTCAAAACATCAGGGCAAATGTTTATTCCGCCAATATTCCTAATAATTTTTATCCTATTGCACATTATTAATATCATCTCTTTTGCAAATGAGAGAACTGAGACACAGGAATATCAGAGATCCCCTAGGACAGTACTGCTCTCCCGCAGTCACTGTGGCACAAAAGCAATTCACACCAGGGAGGCAGGCTCCAAAGTGTATGTGCTACAGGCAGGCAATGTTGCCAGTCTGGGCCCTGTGGGCTGAGGAGGAGCCAGCCGGGTGTACCAGCGGCTGGGCCTGCAGTACGGACACTAATCCCTACACGCTAATGCTCCATGGAGTTCCATGAATAAACACAGCCAAGGAAAGGGAACAGCCCAGAGGTAACTGCATCTAGGAACACGAACAAAAAGAAAATGTTTAAGGGTATCTTTCTATGAATTTTTTTAACCTAATTTAACTCTTTTTATTTATTACATAGAAACTAGGGAACTCTGTCAATATAAGTAGCTGTTTATACCAATAAAAGCAGACAGATTAGGAACATGTTTTGCTCTGGTTCAACCTGCAGGGTAGACCCTGATAAAGCCACTCATTCTCTTCAAGCCAGCCATTTGTAATAATCACCATACGTGGGTTAAAGAGGAAATGGTCATGTTTTGTAATTGTTTTTAATCACCCTGATCTTATTTCCAGCATCCACTACAAAAGTCTCAGCTCTGTATCTTCACTCTTTGCAAAACACAGATGCATGAGACGCTACTATTCAGGACAAGAAAACATTTTAAAGACAGCTAATAGTTAAGGTTTCGATAATGTGAAACCATAACTAACCTTTCATCATCTTGTATATTACAAATTGTTTAGGATAGTCTGAAGAGAGGCTTGAGGGAAAAAATAGCACCTTGGGAGGTGATTTCACACAAACCAACCTGGAAAAAAACAGTTCTCTCTCTGGTGCCTTATGGCTGGTTTTTCAGCTGCCCACACAAGGATTCACCAGACAAATAGGAAGCGAACAAGAGCTCAAGCTGGCTCTCTGGAATTCACACACCTGGGAGTAAAGTGTAAGTGCGCTCTCCCAATAAGTTTCCAGGCTCCGATTTAACTAACTGTGGTAGTGACACAGCTAAGGGTTAAGATGAAAGGGAAGGAATATTCCAGTGGTAACTGTTTTTAACAATGAGGATTTTAATTCCCTTGATTTCCTCTTATGTCAAATTCCTTTGCAGCACCTGTTGAAATATATGCTACAAAGATTTAAAGAGCTGTGAGTCTAAAGAATTTCTTAATAGTAGTAAAGTAATGCCTGGGAAAGCATTTGTACTTTTTCCTAACCTGGCACACAGTGAAAGAAAGCAATATATGTATAAATGTGTCAGAACATAACTTCATATATGTTGAAGCATTTAATGCTGAGTTACTGTAAATTGTACATGTATGAAACCATTAATGTAGACTCTTAAAAAGCAACGTTTTATGAGGATGCAATAGATTTTCATAGAAGAAAATGCATAATTTTACAAATAGGCCTTTTACATCAGTATACCAAACTGTCATTTTAAAGGTCTCTGGGTCACAAATCAATCACTGTTAGAATCTGGAAATCTTTAGAAACTCACACAAAATTACAAAGAGCATCTTTAAACATTCAGAAGTAGGCAAAACATGAAAATTAATGAAAAAACATGATTAATGAGGAAAATCTATATGATTGTCTTTAATTAGCCAATAAAAGGACTGAGCTCAATTTAAATTCTTAACTAAGTAGGGAGGAATTACTGTATTCAGAAATGTTACTTCCACATTTGATATTCAATAGAACCATCAAATTCAAAATGATTACTATACAACCAAAAGATTTAACTCCTTTGTGTGTTAGCTTTTTAAATTCTAAGTTTCTAAAATAGGATATCAAAAGTCTCTGAGATAAATATTACCAAGAAAGACTTTACTGGTCCACTCTGTGGCAATTTAAGGGTATGAATAAAGTAATTGTGAAACAATATAAAACTCTCATGCATAATCTGACTTCTCTGTTCTTTTTGTTTTACCAAAGCAAGAGAAGTATAACTTTTCCAGTGGAATTATGCAACTGATACTTTATTCTTAGCATCCACAATGAAATATTAATCATGTAAATGTTTAGGGCTTTAAAAAACTATCTTTTCAAATAACAAAAATAATGATAAGTTGAAATATATTCCACAGTCATTTCAGAGATGGTGGCTTCCCCCAATACTTTGTTTTCTGATAGGGTTTAGTATAGGATAATCAAGAAATAATCCATCATCTTATTTCAACTAGTCTTCAAATCCACCTCATTGCCACAATCACTCACAAGCGGACACCCACTTCCAAAGAAACGTGAGGTCTTTTTGCAAAAAAGCCACCATATTTGTCTGCCTAGTCATCACCTACAAGGTTTTTGTGTGTTATGTCCCAAAAGTACAACTGCCAAATTCAGCTAGTGAAACTGTAGGCTACTCGGTGAAATTAGAATTTCAAGTCAACAGCAAATAACTTTGTTTAGTACAAATCTGTATGAATCTTATACATCATTATTCACTCTTCAAACATGACCATTAACCAAATCCAGGAAGCTGAAAATTAAAACAAGCTCTGTCTGCTCCTCTTGTCAAACTTTCTTCTCTATTAAATTTACTTTGAACTCATTTCACCATTAGGAGAATATCAGCTCTGTGAGGCTTTTATTTTCCTGGCAGAGACCATGGAGATGGAAAAGAGCAAAGATCTAAGTGGTGAATTTTTACAACTCAGCCTATGCACAAACATGACAATCCGTAATCTCTTTGGTGCCTGAACTGTGCTACTTACCTTTGCCTCCACCTTCTACCACCTGCTCAATTCATGGAACAGCAGCCATTTATCTCGGTGACACTGCAACACCTACCCAGGTGCACTGACCCCGAATCTCTCAGGTCTCAAGCGGGACATTTAAGTAGTTTGTACCTTCTTTTCTGTAGTTTATTTGGCTAAAATACTATTTTGTTTCATTTCTCACTGTTTTAGTGCAGGTTTGTGGTACAGAATGATCACATTCACTCTAAGGAATTAATTCCCTTTTCTCCCTTCTTAATCTCTTTCATTTTTCCAGGACAAGATTCATTTATTTATAAGATTTATAAAGCTAACTAGCTTGCTAAAATACCTAGTTTTATAACCTGTGTGATGACCCCTAAAGGGCAGTGCAACAAGGGACAGTAACACTCCCAAATCACAACCTCTGCTCAGAATTTTACACCACGAGGCATATTTTCCATGTTCAGGTGAACAAGATCACATCTAGTTTGCAGTATCCAGGAGACCACTATCCACATCGTCTTATTTGGGAGTTACTGTCTCCAATCTACTATTTCCTCTTCCCTCACAAATCCAATTTGCTCAAACATTTACTCCTTTGAACCTGCCAGAGCTTAAAAATAATGGCATAAACCCCTTCACTGAAGTATAAAGTTCACTCTCACTCAATTGTTATTCTTTTTTTTTTTTTTACAATTGTTATTCTTGAGAAACACCTGCTTTTTAACAAAAGCCAACAGTGATCTTCTCACACATTTCACACAACAGCAAAGACAAGATTCTTAGATCTAGTTGTCTCCCACATCCAAAGGAACAGAGACAGTCAAGTTCCTAAAAGTGGTACCAAACTGAAAAGGCACGTTTAAATTTTATAACACAAAGCTACTTATTACTACATAATGTTATATTTTAGTATGTATTTTCTACTGCTAATAATAAATCCTTGTACAATTGCAGTGTTTTGTTTTGTTTTTTGAGACAGCGTCTCACTTTGTGGTTCAGGCTGGCCCTGAGCTCAGCCTCCAATTCACATCACAGCAATCCTCCTGCC
The DNA here is from genome assembly GCA_004026965.1 of Petromus typicus. Lineage (NCBI taxonomy): Eukaryota > Metazoa > Chordata > Mammalia > Rodentia > Petromuridae > Petromus > Petromus typicus. The sequence continues at coordinate 16,094 of PVIR01018110.1, forward strand.
TCTGCCTCCCGAGTGCTGGGATTCCAGGCGTGAGCCACCACGCCCGGCACTGTGGTATGTGGTACTGGTTGCTGCTGGGGTGAGTCTCCACACCCAGTATTGTATATGGTTACCCGGGGATCGAACCCGGGTCCTTGCTATTGTAACACAGGCACAGGAACCACTGAACTAAAACCACGGCCCACATTACAGTGGGGTTTTTTTTGGTTTTTTGTTTTTTTAATAAAATTACTCCTTTACTGAATTAATAAAGAACATTTCTCCATGCTGATCAGTAACAAAAATGAAGACAGATTCTGAAATGACTCACCATGGCCAAGGGGCAAGAGAGTGGAAGTGGCTACAATTCGACAGTAAATCACCAAGCCAGCCTAGGTCTCAGAGCTACACACATGTGGCTAAGTTCATGCTCTTAACTAACAAAGGTAAAAATCTTCATGTTAATGATTTTTTAAAATTGTTGCTGTTTCCTAATACTGATGTTGGAAGATTTAGTATTAATGAATGAGATTGATCCTAAAAGTTGACATTAAATTTCTGTTTTTGCTATTTACTATGAGAAATTCATAAATATACATCATGCACACTCAATCCATGTTCATGACATGAATAAATACATACATTCACATGTAGCATGAATTCATAAACTAAATTCATTTTAACTGATGCAAAATCCATTCATTCAATTAGCAAACGTACATTGTTAATAACCTATAAATCAGGTTCTATATTTTATCGCTTTCACTCCATTTCTCATTGAGTAATATATTATTTTTATTTCCATTTAATCTTCTTACTGTATGTTCTTTCCACTAGAATTTACACAAACTTGGAGGGCAAAAATTGTTCTTCTAAATGGTCAATAAACTTAGGACCTATGAAAGTATTTAATCTGACCTTTATAAAATTTGTCAACTAATAAGTGAATGGAAATACACATTAACTACTGCGTCAATTATATGTGTTTCTTATTTCTCAAATATTTTGTTGAATATAAAGCAAATAACTACTCTTTAACCTTACTGTTTTAATACTCAACAGAGATCCTAATTTACCACTCACACATTACAAAACATTCTCACTTTAACAAACACTTTCTTCTCTTTTAAATATATTAAATGGTTAAATCCATTCAAACTAAAGATGGTAAATAGAATTCTGAAAAGAGAACAGAACTGGTATTCTAAGTACTTAGTGTCATATTGATCATGTTGCGATTTCAGTATTTTAAAGTCAATCCTTGGCAAATACTTAGGGAAATAAGTTTTGAAAAAGGAAAAAAATAAGCATCTCATAATCTAAAATGTTCACTATACAATTAAAATTAATTTCAGTCAGACATTAATATAAACAAAATGTACAGTAATGTCAACAAAATAATAAAGTTCAGTTTCAAGATAAGAAAGTATTACATTGTGTTAGTTAAAACTAGACTAAATTAGATTCTGACAGTCAAATTTGAAACACTTGACTGAACTATTTCAGTTATTTTTACAAATAAAATCACTATTTGGAAATAAGAATATTATTACATATATTTAATAGGTTTTAAATAATGTTTCAAATTCATATATATTTAGAATATTAAGAACCCTAAGGGTGGTATTTCTTTTTATAAATAACATTAATTCTCAAAAATTATGGTAAAGATTTTTTTCTAGAAATCTTGAAAACCAAGCATTAAAATAATGTGATTAAACTAAGAGGCTTTTTTTTAAAGAAAAATCTGAGTCATGGACAAAATCAAGTATTTTATTATTTTGTTAAAAACTGAGTTTGTTGAAAAAATGAGAATTAAGTTGTGTCTTATACTGGTACAAATCCCCATTATGGAGAGCAATCATGATGTGTATATTTAATGTACCAATAAAGATTAAAAAAAAAAAAAAACTAAGTTTGTTGGTATATTTTAAGTATACATTATGATTTAATTCATCACTGAGATTTTGTACTTTTACATGACACAACTTGATTCTTATTTTCCCACTTCCCTGACCTCTCTTTAGCACCTCTATCCCCTTTAGATCTTTAAGCTTTATTTTACAAAATAAAAAAAACTAATAGATGTATGTATAATATGTATCTGATTATTGCCACTTCCTAAGAAATAAATATAAATCAAATAATTCCTAAAAGTATGGGGAAAATGTCCTATCCTGATGACCAAGAAAGTGTATTACTACAGGCAGCTTATCGCTCAGCATTCACAACTGTACTCACCAATACTGACTTTCTCACACAACGCTGACAGCATGTGACTCAAAAGCATTTCACAATCGGGGGCCGGGGAGTTAGCTCAGTGGTTCCAGCGCCTGTCTCGCAAGCGCAGGGACCCGGGTTCGATTCCCCGGTAACCACATAACAATACTGGGTGTAGAGACCCACACCCAGCAGCAATCAGTACCACATACCACAGTGCCGGGCGTGGTGGCTCACGCCTGTAATCCCAGCACTCGGGAGGCAGAGGCAGGAGGATTGTGATGTGAGTTTGAGGCTGAGCTCAGGGCCAGCCTGAACCACAAAGCGAGACCCTGTCTCAAAAAACCTAAAAAAAAAAAAAAAAAGAAAAAGAAAAAAAAGCATTTCACAATCTCTAGAGTCCCACAAAAGACTAAATTCTACATCTACAGTAGACCTTGAAAGTCTAAGGTTGTTAATTTATGGTATATTGTAAATCTTAAGAAAAAAAGCTGTATCAACATACAAACCCGTGTGCGCACACACACATGCATACAAGCACATGCACATCATCTTATACAGCACTCAAGGCCTTCAAGAATCACTGATCAAGAAATTCAAGTCTTGTCCAGTCTAATCATTTCATGGGTTAAATAAGACATGCAAAATAAATCTACATGTCAAGCACATAATAGCAGACTTATAAGGAAAGACATGAATTCTAATTGCCCGTTCAGGTCTCATTATAGGAGAGCACACTCAGTCCGATCAGCAACCGAGAACAACAAGTCAAACGGGATTAAAAATGTAAATTAAAGGGCCATTAATTTGATTAAATTCACATTATTCAACAGTATGTAATATTCATCTTAACAGAGGTGTTCAAGCTAAGCTATTGCAGACATATCTGTAATGTTTTAAACTGAGAGTTCAGCTTGTAAAATCATAACCACTGGAAAAGATATACTGAAAGAATGTACGTGATTTTAATTTTTCTTCATTTTCCTTAACCCATGAGAAGATAAGTGATGTGATAAAACTATAATTTTTATTACTTTACATTTAATAATAGCTCATAATTTTGTAAGTTGAAAACTGTGACTTCTAGTTGTCAGCCCCTAACTGATGAATACTACAACAGAAATGTTTGAAACACTTTTCTCAAATACTAAATAACTGTTTTCTGTCTGGAAAAATATTAATTTGGGAAAATGAATTTCCATTTGCAAGAATGGAAGACGATTTTTTAAATGAAAATAACTACTGAATCATACTCTTAAAAATATTAAAAAGCACAGAGACTAAATCATAAATCAGGTACAGAAAAGATACAAACTATATATCGTGCTAAATATTTTCCAAAATTTCACAGCCACCCATTTCTTTAAAAAAACAGAGTTAATTACATCAAAACATAAATTCTATCCATCAGTATTAAAAAGCTTGATACTAAAAACAGTGAGGAAGTACCCACCTCAAACTTCAAAAACAAAGTTTTAGAAAAGAAACTGAATGATACAACTTGCTAATTTCTATCATCATGTTAAATTAAGACAACTGTGATAAACAGAAACTATTTGCAATCTTCTCCACTGACTACCTCTTACTTGCATCTTGACACTCATATCAGAACATCTCATTTCAAATTTATGACTTACTTCCTGTAAATTCTAGAGTGGTCATATAACTACTTCAGCCAATAACATTTGTTTCTTCTTATATTTATTTATTCTGGAGCACCAGTGGCGCAATTGGTTAGCGCACGCTACTTATATATTTATTTATTCCACAGACTTCACTGGCTATCTTTACTTCATATTCAATCTACCGGGTTACACAGAAAAAATACACAATAGGACTGGATGCATATATTATAACATATATTATATATATATAATATGTATAATATATATAATATATAACATGTAATATAATGGTATATAATATATTATACGTTATATAATATATTATATATTATATCTATTGCATAATATATTATATATCCTTCCTCAGTAATAGTGGCAGTGATATATATTACATAACAATATATATTATATATAAATTATATATCTATATATATCTATCTATATATATATATATATATGAAAATTAACAAACAGTTTCAGGGAACTCAAGAGAATGAGCAGGGTAAGATCATTAATAACAAACAAAATAATTATTTTTACTTAAATAATAACTATTGTTAATGACATCTTTATTAAATTTAAAGAGCCTGATAATGTAAAAACAGTTTTTGCTTTTGTTTTGTTTTGTTTTGTTTTGTTTTGTTTTGTTTTAGGTAATGCAGGGCTGTTCTCTGGAAATACTTCTTTATAATTCAGACTCAGAGAAAAAATAGAATAGCAGAGTTGAGAACTTGCAGACTCTTAAAGTAATAATGTTATTCATAATATGTACGTTTATCCTACAAAAGCTATTTTATTAAGCAATAACAGCAATTATCTAGTCTACATTGAAATTATGTGGGGAAAGTGCTTTTATCTACAATAATAATTATTCTTGTAGGTTAAATTTTTTATTAATTGAATTTATTGGTACCTTTTATATACACACCATGATCACAATCGACACTGAAAATTTGCACCAGTATATGACACGTCTTGTTCTCATTTTTCCCATTCCCTTGTCCACTACACAACCCCCTACCTCATATATACATAAACTTTGTTTCCTTTTAACCACCACATTTTCCCCCACGTTATGGACTCTTATGCCCTTTACCATTTGGGTATTTTTTATTTCACAGTTTATGCCAGCATTCCCTGTAAATCCACAAATAAAGCATTCTCTATTTTGTTTTCTTCTCAATCCTAAGGCCTGATGCAAATTACACAGATCTTGTGGCTCAGAATCTACATTTTTCAACTTTAAAAATATCCCAAATTCTTAACTGTCCTTTTTCCATTGTTAATCATGCTGCTTTGATGCTGTTCCCACTGCAGTATCTACCGCTTCATTCTTCACGTGGTCTTTCTGCTTTATGAGTTAGGATTGGTTAACAAGTCTCCCCCTCTGAAGTCTTTCAACTTAAGAATACATCTTTTCTCATCCATCACCTTTTCAATGATCAAATTTTAATAAAAAACAATAACTTCAACTTTCATTAAGATTCTAAAATAATGTGGGCTTTTGGAAGGGGTTGTTTTTGCTTTTGGGTTTCCTTTAAATTATAGGGAAAAATATACCACACGCGAAAACATGATATTTCCTCTTTTTCTTTTTTTTTTCTTTTTTTTTTTTTAATTGAGACAGGGTCTCACTTTGTAGTTCAGGCTGGCCCTGAGCTCAGCCACCCTCTAGCCTCTGCCTCCCGAGTGTGACCCATCACACCCAGCACTGTGGTATATGGTACTAATTGCTGATGGGAGTGAGTCACCATTCCTGGCTCTGTTGAATGTGGTTACCAGGGATTGAACTTGGGCCCTTGTGCTTGCAAGATAGGTGCTGGAACCACTGAGATAAATCGTGGGCCTACATTTCACACTCTTACTGTGAATGCCACTGTCACTGAAGAAGGATTTCTAAAGTGAAAGCTTAGTATAGCATTCACATCTCCCTGATGACTAGCTCTAAAAACAATTCCAAAGATAGGCACACTTATAAATTTTTTAAAAACTACATTTAGTCAAATCTTATATTTGTATATGTGTCTAATTCATGCAATAAAAAGTATTCATATGATTCTTGCTTAACCAAATGTTAATATTTAAAAATTATGTTTGTGTATGTAGCGAATGTATGTGTCTGCATGTGTATTTATTTACACACCCAAACACACATACACACAATTATTAGGCATTCTAAAACTGAGAATCAGCTTGCTGTTATGCTTTATGATTTATTCATGTTAACTACCTGGGTTATAAATCAAGCTCTTCACACTCCAATACACTCTAATATATCACACATCTCACCACAAAGTCTTATTTGCATATTTCCCATTGTTTACTTTAAAAATAAATCTTTATTTGAAGCAAGTTTAAAATGCAAAATGTGCCATAAATATCTATTATTCTAAAAGAGAAATAGAAATGAAAAACAAACCAAACAGTCAGTGACCAAAAGCACTTTACTTTCTTAGTATCATTTTTTTTTTCTCAAACTGACACCTGTACGCAGAAGGTAGGACAGACTTTTCTTAAGTCTTCAAGACCTCAGATCTGGTGGGCCACAGTCAAGGAGTACTTTAACCACACAATGCTCAGAGTCAAGGGAGAGCTACAGCTCCTGGGTCGGCAGCCACGCCAGTCGAAGTTTGCTGCCGTGTGAGGCACTTTGCAGATATCAGCCCACTCCATGTTCACAAGGACATCACAAGAGCAAGGACTCTGCGTCCCTCTCTGCCTGTGAGGAGGATGAGTTATCCACAGCAGAAGGGACTTTTCCAAGACCCATCACCATGATGCTGCCAGGGCCGAGACTGTACATCTCCTAGGTCCACATCCATTCTCTTCTGCACTACATTTTATTTCCCATCAAATGTTTCTTAAAATTATATATCCATTTAAATGTTTCATTGTCTATATTTTCATCTCTTTTATCAGAACATCATAACATCATAATCTTCATCACAGCAGCTCCGGGACAGGGGCTGGAAGGGCCTGGGCAGAGCAGTGTCACATCTCCATGACACTCACGACTGGTCACGTTACTGACACTTTAGACAATCAATTCTAAATATCACTTAGAGTTTCCCTTTTTGGTATTAGAAGTGATCGTTCAGAGAAGCAATGTGTCTTTATACCTAGCCTTTGTTAAATCAAAATTCTGACATGAAAGTGTTGAGCCATAACAGATCAGCAAGAAAAAGACCAGGCCCTCTGACAGGACCACGAGCAAGATGAGATGTAATCTTTTGTTCTCAGTCTCCTTTCAGTGTGCAGTTTCTTAACTAATTAACCTTTCCATTTTTCCTTCTTTTCATTCTCAGGCCCTTGTAATTTAACTGGGTACATCTCAGAATTTTCCTCTTACCACTTTCAACTCCAAATCTTAGTAAGAGAAGAAAAAGTTCAATTCAAATAAAAATAATACTACAATTATGAATATTTTAAAGAGGAACATTTCTTCCCTGCAGTTGGAACAGAGGAAGAAAGGTGACATTTTCATGGGTTCACAGTAAAATGCATATGATACGTATTCAGCCCAAATCAGTTATGAAGACTTCGAGTTGTGCATTTGTGGGTAAAATGTAACCTCTAATATCTCAAGGATTTTCACATAAGTTGCTTTAGAAAATATGGACTTACGTGCATATAAATAGGGACCAGTGCTTATGAGATTCTTAGGCAGTAACTTAACTTAGGCAGTAACTTAGGCAGTAACTGCTTCTTAAACCATAAATACTTTAAAACATTTTAAAGTTCTCCTGTCATAAACTTGGTGGCAATGGAGATACAGAGAGAAGTCTATTCAATCTGAAAACATGATATCTAAGATATAAATACAGCATCCAGAGAATACTGAATGATAATTTGGAAAATAAAAGGGTTAATTTCCAGATTTCTATCTACATAGAAATCTAGCAAATGCCTATCAATAAATATTTTTATGAATTAATCAAAAAGATATTAAATATAAGCATATTTGAAATATTTTTAAATAACATCAGTGCAGCTATGATAATCAAGCCCAGTCTCTCTAGTGTACTGCTTCCTAAATGAACTCTTCCTGCCACCATGTTCCTCTCCCAAGTCACTTTATGCATCATGATTGTATCCAATACATATGTCTCCAAGTTACATGTTCTACAACGTTTTAAACTTCTTACTGGGCCAGGCATGCTGGTGCATGCCTGTACTCCCAGCTCTCTGGGAGGCTGAGTCAGGAGGATCATGGACTGAAGCCCAGCATAAGCATCTTAGCAGTGTAGCAAGACATTATCTAAAATTGAAAATTTAAAAGAGAGATAGGATGAAGTTCAATGTGAAACCCTCAGTTTAACCCCTTGTACCACAAAAACAAAGAACAGCAACAAAAAACATTCACAGTGGTTAAAAAAATATAGTTCAATAATCTATGAACATTTGAATTCTCTCTTTCCCCAATTTTACTACTGCTGTTTCTTCACCCTCAATCGCTGGACTAATCTCTTTTCTTTGTGAATCCATTCCTATCACACCATGATACCATTTCAACAACTTTACCACAGAGAGTCTTTATCATTGGATATATTATTCCTAATAATACTGCCAATGAATGTCTGTGATGCTGATAAGTTGGCATAAACCTAAAATGAATATGTTCTAAGGAGTCCATACAACAGAATAATAAAATTCAGAAAAATAATAACCAAAATCTTCCATAAAATATCAAGACATTTATATGCTGATATCTTTGTTTCAGGCATTGTGTGAAATAAGAGCCCCTCACTGGCCCATTCCAGGATGCAAAGAAAATAAATCATGAGATTTACATGTCACAAATGCCAGTCGCTTCCTAAAAGACTGTGGGCATATCATATTTATTACAGCTATGGCAACAACTCTAATGAGAATGAAGAAAAAGGAGGATTAGACTTGCATGTTAGTTAGGCCAGGAAGTCCTATTAATGGTGACAAGATGCTAAGGATGAGTTTAAACACAGGCAAGGAACATTTCAAAGATTCTCACACATTGCTACTTCAAGTTCAACAAAGAACGACAGCTTGCCTCCCAGTTTGGGAATCCACAGAAACCAAGACATTATCTCGAAGATCTGGAGCCCTGTCAGGAATGTGGCCAGCGCTGCACATCCGATTCCTGGAGTTGCTCTTTACAGAACTGGGGTCAGAGTATTACAGGGCTGCACCTGTTCCCCAAGAGCCCACAAAGTGTCACTTCAGGGCGACCCTGCAGTGGGACAAAGGAGAAGGGCCTGGAATAGGTGGCTGTGGAAGAGAAGCATCAACTCAGAAAGAGTAGAAGCAGCCACAGTTCAGAGAAGAGCGAGAACTAAGTGTCTCGACAACATAAGTGACATCCATCCCCAGCTAGTTTTTTTTGTTTTGTTTTGTTTTGTTTTGTTTTGTTTTTTTATGGGCAGAATTTTAGAGATTTACAAATAAACCAACAAAAAAGTAAGGTGCAGTATACACTAACTTTAGTCCACTGTGGGAAAAGCCTTAGAGTTCATCTGCCTTCAACCGGGGCTTCTTGTTGCTTCTGTGAGAACAATGTCTGTTCTTCCACTAAAATGAGACACGCTGAAGGAGGAGGCCGGCCAGCTGCATCCATGTGAGATGCTGTGCGGTGTGCTTCACATGGGAGAACACACACACACACACACAGAAGGCTGGGGCGGGGTTACACCAAGGCTCGCCCCTGGGGTGCCTCAGGACTTGGATGCACTTCACCCACTGTGAGGGACCTGTGTTCTGAGCTTCCTGCTGTATTTTAGCTGAGAACATGCTCATTTCTCTGTCATATATCGGAAGTGCCCAGAGATTTTTTAATAAATATTCGATAAGTAAACTTTATTTACCTTGCCAGTATCTGGGCCATCCTATGCTCACACTGGAAATTGTTGAATCTATTAACATTCAACAGAGGAGTCATACAGCCTTTCTGATATTTCCCATTGCCTATAACCTTATGAAATCCTTAAGTATTCGAGGATAAGTTACATTTGGCTTTTTCTTTTCTTTTACAAATGCTGTATCATTCACACATAGGTCTTTAAATCAAAATTAATTTATCTATTAAATGGTATGAAAGAGATGAGTACATATTTATAGAAATATCTAAAAAATTATCATAGGAATATGTCTTAAACGCTCCAGTCAATGTCCTCTACATTCTAGTCCATGTTTTTTTTGTTTTTTGTTCTTCTGTTTTTTTAGTTTTTTTGAGAAAGGGTTTCATTTTGTAGTGCAAGCTGGTCCCAAACTCACTGTGGAGCCCAGACTGGTCTCGAACTCACAGCAATCCCTCTGCCTCTGCCTCCCAAGTGCTAGGATGACAGGCATGAGCCATCACACCTTACTTTTGAATCACTTAATCATGAATCATTTAATCACTTAATTTTATCACTTAATCTTGTATGTTATTTATGTTATAGTGTCTTTCTTGAATTTCTCCTCTGTACAAGTGCTTTGTATGATTACTTTAGTGCCAGATTCACTCTATCAAAACTAAACATTTGTATTAAGCTAATATTAAGGTCAGCAAATAATGGATGCTCATATATTAGGACTAACATTTTTCATTTATCTACAAATTTACATCTACTTAGCTTAAATATAACTCTCAACCTTTGTTAGTGTTTATATATAATTTAAAAATTAAAATATTTTTTTCATATTCACATTTTTATTGGCAGTCTTTTTAACAAATGTATATTATATAACTTCATTCAAAACTAGATAAAATTAATCACTATTACTACAACTATATTTTACAGTCTTGTATACTGAATCTCAACTTTGGAATAGAATATTGAACTCATTCTGGAACATTTCAAATTCAGAGCAGGTACTAAAAGAGACAGGCAAACAATTAAAATCATTCAGATTCATTTTCTGTCATATACCCTGGGAACACAGCCTGTCTCTCTATATGGTTACATTTTGTCTTGGGTTTATTTCTAAATTTTTATCATGTTTCTCATGCAGATCATACTAGGGTTGTAAATATTCAAAATACTTACAGCTATTCTACACATAAACTCTTGAGCAAAATTTCAACCTATATTACCTCAGAATATAGGAAACATAAACTGGGCAGGGTGGTGTAAATAGGCAAATAGAAATTAATCACAAAAAAAAGAGAAATGAATCGCTAACATGACAGTTTTAACCTGCTTATATCCATTTTTGGTTTATAATTTTTTAAAAATTCCAAAAACTGAAAAATATTTATTTTAACTCTGACATCAAAAAATCTGTATATTTGTCATTTTATTATGAAAAATTGTTTTAAAAAACCAATGGGCATTAGTTGAATTAAAACATGAGAGATTAAATAATGTATGACGTATTTTAAATAATTATAAAAGTCAATAGCTGATACATTTGTAAAAAATATTGTCCTAAAGTTTTCATGTACACAAGATATTTAAACATCACAAAATATTTGTGATAATTATCATGTCACTGTTATAATTTAGAAAATCAAGTGCAAAAAGATATATACTGGCACCAACTCGTAAGTAAGAATTAAACACAAAAATAGAGCCAGAAAATGCGCAGATACACCAATTAAGGCTAAGCAAGCTGCAAGATTCTTAATCCTTCAAGAAAGTTTAAACCTAAAAAGAAAAATTCCTTCATGTTTTTCATGTATAAGGCTTTTATTTTAATATGTAAAAAAAATACATGAATGACTTCTGTATTTTTTACAAATGACAAAATCTTTAACATAAGACTTCTGTAACTCTCTCCTAAGACTCTTATTATCTGTTTGAGTATTTTGTCTATCTAAAGCTGAAGTGAGATATTAATTCATTAATACCACCACATTATGAATAAATTTATGGCTCTGATTAACCTGCCAAAAACCAAGAAGAAATATGTTTCCCAGAAGAACAAGAGTGGATCAGACTGATCGGGAATGAAGAGGAATGTGCATTATTGCTCCTGCGAGTCATGTGAGAACAGTATCACCAGGATAGAAAGAAACCTGCCTTATATCTGGCTGAAAAATATTCACAATACAGAAATCTGACCAAGGAGAGGTCAGGGAAACTCTGAGAACTGAGGCTAACATTTAGACCTAAAGGGTCTCTGGTATGGAAGGATGAGTTATGTCCCCCAAAACACCACCATACTTTCTTATTCTAATGCAGTCACCTCCATAAGAGCCTGCTTTGTTACCCGCTGACATTGCTCATGTGGGCAAGTCATCATCATATCCACAGGCTATGCCACTCCTGCTACTGTTATTGTAGGGTGAATAACCTTCCCCACATCTTCTTAAAAAATTATGTGCTTTGACTCCCTGAATTAATCGATTTCTCAGTTCAAAATAGAATTTGTCAGTTGATCGTTAGTATTCAAACATTTTAGCTGGTCCTCAGATTGACATAGTAAAATGGTTATGGGCTTCAATTGACACAGGCAAATCTCTACAGTTGATCAGCTCTGATTTTGTCCTGAGCATGAGTTTCCTCATGTGCTGGGAAAAACTACACGACAACAAGGAATTTTAAAAACTCACATGACCTTTTGCAGAATTGTAGAAGACAACATATGGAAAATGCTTGGGGCAGTACTGAGTATGGTGGATTCAATAAATACTGCAATGAAAATCTGTAATACAAAGTTTCTTAACTGATGAACTAATTGCTGAGCTTGTTCTATTTATTTAAACTCAAGTAGTATTTTCAATGACAAAACACCTCAAAATAATACATAATTCCACCAGCATTTCAGCGTGACAATAAACAGTTCCTCTAAATAGTAAACATAATAGGTGAATAAAGATATGAGTTTGCAAGGATATGAAAGACAACAGGGAATTTTAAAATAAATGAGAATGATTTAACTTGACCACACAGTGATTCGCTTCCTCAAGGATGTCAGCTCTGAGAAGATACTGGGCCAGAGACGCAGTAGCTCAGCGGTGGAACACTCGCCTCCTGTGGGCAAGTTCCCGGCTTCCGTTCCCAGAACCACAAATAAGCAGGAGAAAGGGCCTGCCATAAGGAAACCAAGCCAAGGCCAAATTCTGCAAAGTAATGAAAAAAAAAAAAAACTACCTCAAGAACAACAGGCGGGTTGAGGCAAAATAAGTCGAGATCAGGAGCTGCCTCTAGGAGACACAGGATAAAGACCATTGGTTTACCCAATCCATTGCTGAAGCAGCATGGAAGGAATGATGCCCACAGCAAAACCCAAAAGACTGGCAAAAGAGTGAGGCCTATGACTCAAGAATCAGCAGACTGGGAGATCAGAATCCAGAGCTGACAGATACAGGCAAAGGCCCGATACTCCTCAGAGCTACTCATCTGAAATTCTTCATATTAAGCTAATAAACGCACCAAGTGAGAAGCAATATGTTCTAAATGAATGGAATGACATTACAGCTCAAAATGTTGTGATTTAAATGCACAGACCAGATTTGGATATTGTGAACAAGGAGCACATTTTATTCCAGAAAATAGTCTCTTGCCTGAACTACAAAATAAAATATATTTAATTCCTTGTTTTTCAGCTAATAGCACACACTCATTCCCATGTGCAAATCAAACATATTCTCAATGTATTTAGTATGACAGATACTGCAAATGAGACCATCTCAATCCAGTGTTAGGAAATTAATGAGCTATTGATACAAATCTTATATAATTCATGGTGAAATGTGTCCTTCTACTCAACATCACACTCACTGAATAGCAATGAGATGCTTCTGATATTTGAAGTTAGGCATGGTTATTTATCATTGTCTTGTATTTTGAAAACTTGGTATGCCTATTTTTTTTTTTTTTTTTTTTTTTTTTTGAGACAGGGTCTTGCTTTGTAGTTCAGGATGGCCCCAGACTCACTATGTAACCCAGGCCAGCCTTGAACTCAGAACAGTTCTGCTTCTACCTACGGAGTGCTGGGACAGGGATTAAAGGCATGGGTCACCACATCCGGCATTGGAATATGTGGTACTGGGGATCGAACTCAGGACCCTGAGCTTTCCAGGAAGATGCCGGAACTGTACAGCTAAATCTTGGGCCCTGGTATGCTATTTTTCAGTGAAGAATAAAGTATAAAGAGACAAGCTGTTACACATTTGTACAATGTTTCCATACTTGCAACCCTGAGTGAAGAAAAAACGGGACCATATGAAATGCACACAGCATAAGAGCAGGAAGAACATCTTCAACATATTTAAATTTTTAAATTCTACTTAAAATAGAATTAAATGTTAGCTTGGAGCTTCATTCGACATTTTTGAAGGTTTCCTCAGATAAGTAACAACAGTTATTGGCAACCACCACAGCACACAGTGGTGTTAATACTAAATCACTGGTCGTGATAAAATAGCAGTCACAAATGCTTTCCAAGATAAAGCTGACATGTTTCAAATAAGAGTAAATAATAAGTACTTAAATATTCTTTAAACTGTGAGTTCTTCTAGGTCCTACTTAATCATTTAAAAATACAGAATTGGGTGTGGTGGCATACAGCTGTAATAGCAATACTCAGGAAGCTAAGGCAGGAGAGTCTCCCCAAGTCTGAGGCCAGCCTGAACTAGACGGCAAGAACCTAGGTAAAAATAAAATAAAACAATAAAATTAAAATAAAGAGAATATTTTATTTGGGAATATGTAGCTGTGTATACGCAATGAGGTTTGGAAAATGATTTCAACCGCTGGTAAACAGACCTCGGCACATAAAACAAAGACTAAATACCTTTTAGTTGTAAGAGCTGCATGACGTCACTGATCTAAAACTTCCCTGAATTTGGCAGGAAGAAGGTCAGATTGAGTACCAAGTGGTTTTGTATCTAAGTCTTTAACTTCTGTTTCAAATGCTCTACAATCCATTTTATGTTTCCAAGTTACATTCTATTAAACAAAGCTTAGAACAAAAATGAATTCAAACTGAAAAATGCTTCATAGCAGTGAGTGCCTTGAATGTGAATATTGCACATCTCCTCTATCTTTTTGGCAGTAAAAGAGGAAAACAAAATCTCTCATGCATGAGAAGAGAGAACTATAATAAAAAATATATAGCTACATCAGCTTCTAAAATTATTAAGATGCACGGTTATATTTTCATGTCAAAGAATCTAGATACCAGCCTAAATATTTGACTGACCTTCAGGCAAACTTCTTTGCTGTTTTTCACAAACCCTCTAATTTTTGTTTTAAAGTAATGGCACAAGCATCTACCTTGTTGCCAAAGTAAACATCTTAGTAACTTTAAACCCACATTGACCAAGTCAGTATCCTTCTCCACTCCTCACGACCGGTGCTTCCCCTCCGAGTCCCCAGTACTGCGCATGCGTGACCCCTCCTGGACCATCAGCTGCAGTTTCAAACCAGTCTCAGTGGTCAGTTCATATCTGCTCCCCCCAGCACTCAGGACACATCACAGTAAGACACTGCCATCTTCCTGCTTGAAATGACTCAGTGGCTTCCTTTCACTGGTCTGGACCTATTCCTACAATCCATGATTTTTCTCTCCACATTAGTGAGTTTGTACGACAGCCGTACTCACCCTGTCCAGCACACAAAGCTACTCATTCCTCCAAAATCTGTCTAATGCTATCCTACTTTCTAATAGGATTTCTCATCCTCAGGTTTATTTCTGAAGGTTTAACTCAGGTCTAACTCTCACACTAAATAACTTCCCTAGTCACCTTCAGATGTTTTTATTTAAATAAAATTAGTCAGTTGTCAACTAAGTTGTTTTTGTTTTTTGTTTCCTTTTTTTCTAAAGCTGAGATTCAATTTAAAGCACAGGGAGGGAATCTTATTTACCTTCCAGCCTTTCGGGCAATGTACAGACAAGGCACAATAAGATTTTCTTAAATGTAAATGATTGAAAGGTTTGTTTTACTAAGTTGAGTAAATATTTTATCAGGAGTAAAATTTTTGATAATTATAGTGAAGAAAATTATTTATTGTGATTCAAATCATCTCTTTATTTGAAGTTTCTGTTTATAAATTTCAGTGGGTAGTATAAAATATTGTTACCCACAATACTATAAACATCATTTTAAACCATACAATCTAATGCATTCACTCTAAAAAGAAAGCAAATTCAATGATTATGCTCCTAGTCAGAATCAATAAAATACCGGCAAAGAAGGCAACTCATGTGAAGTGAGGCCTTTAAAATTATCTAATTTGAAGAACTTCGCTAAAATCTGGACAAAACTGATCCAATTCACTAAACAATCACTGAACATCTACCAGGGAAAAGAGAATGCTGAGGAAGGTACGCCCATTCAATCACAGGAGAAACAGCGTCCCACCAGGAAAGGTTACCGAGACAAGATGAAAGCGAGGTAGAATTAAGAAAAGCAATCGATAAGGGATGAGGCGATAGAGATCCAGGGAAATAAAAGAGCCAGCGAGGCTGGGCACGGAGACTTGTATCTATGACCCCAGCACTCCCAAGCTTCAGGCAGGTGGTCACAGTAAGTTGGAGGCCAGCGTGGGCTCGCTAGACAATTCATTACCAGCCGAGATGCCATCGGAAGAGGTTGCCTCAAACAGAAAAAGCCATCTGCAAGGAAAGATGACGTCACTGAGAGACGGGAAATTGTCTACTTTAAGTGAAGTTTATGCTTTGTGAAGGAGATTCCAGCACTTAACTGATATATGTTAATATGAACTGGGAGCAGATAAGAAATACCCATACAGGTATAAACAAGACCATTAGAATGTTAAAAGAATCTTTACAACAGTTTTAGAAAGCTTTTCCATGGAAAAGAAATTTGCAGGGCTATTTGTGGGCTGTGGAACATGCTGAATGACAAAGGCGTTTAAAAGAACATTATGCATAGAGAGGGGGAAAAAAAGGCAGAAAGCCAGACACAGGTATGACACGGAAACACCAATGAAGCTGACGTTATCTGTCTCTCATTTGTGTGCAGCAACTGCAAGGCAGTGGAAACAAAGAGTACATTGCCAGTCTAAATAATGACGTCATTACTGAAGAAAAGTATGACGTATATCCTGGTATGAAGACAGTGAGTATTTCCAGGCAAAGGCATTGATCAGACATGTAAAGACACAGATTGGAAGTCAGAAGAGACATGATCATAGGTACCGATTTAATAATTATTTGCAAAGAGATTAAAATTGATGCGGCAAGGGGGCTGGGGAGTTAGCTCAGTGGTTCCGGCGCCTGTCTTGCATGGAGACTCACGCCCAGCAGCAACCAGTACCACATACGACAGTGCCGGGCGTGGTGGCTCACGCCTGTAATCCCAGCGCTCAGGAGGCAGAGGCAGGAGGATTGCTGTGATGTGAGTTTGAGGCTGAGCTCAGCCTGAACCACAAAGCGAAACCCTGTCTCAAAAAACCTAAAAAAAAAAATTGATGCGGCAAGAACAGAACAGTCCGTAAGAGGAAGTATGAAGAGAAACTGCAAGCAAAAAGACATTTTATCAAATTATCCTACTCACTAGTTGCACAATACTGGGAAAATAATTCAAGCTCTCTAAATCCTTGAGTGTTGCACAGACTAAAGACATAATGTGTAAATCACCACCCATGTGTCTTCTTAGGTATTAGGCTCTCCAAACTGTAAGTTAATTATAAGTCATTTATTTTGTTGTGGTGATACTGATGATGGTCATTGTAATCATTATTTCAGGTATTGCTGAGTGCAAAAAGAGAAAAAGCACAAAATAACAAGTTGGAATAGTGTACCACAATGCACATTGGTATGGGTCAAGCATAATCGGTAACGTATTATGTGTATTTTGATCTCAAATGTTTCAAATAGTAACTCAACTCCTACTGTCTGCATATACTAGTTTCTTATAAAATCTTCCTCAATGGTGCTTTTAAGTAAAAGCTATAAGGAATCTATTGATATAACTGGTAAGTCCGAGAAGTCCCTTAAGGCAACAGATGGCGCTTTAAAAATAAACTTTCAATCACCTGTTCCAAGACTGAATCCACCCAATTACTAAGTCCTT